>JACEEZ010023392.1:55000-92500 GCA_016584305.1 Chionoecetes opilio | reverse complement strand
ACACGGACTGATAGGTATCGGTGCTGCACGATCCTCACAATGCCTTGCTCCATAAACTCTTGTGAATGATTCTACTCTCTTTGCATCTTCATGACTTTTTTTCCTCCTTCTGTAGATAGTTTTGTTTCTGCTTCTGTAGATAACTTTCCTACGATTGCTTCCCTTTTTTTTGTATTCTTTGACTTCAATTATATATCAGCAATATCCTCGATAGCTGTAGACATCCCCAATGAATATTTTGTCATTGACTACCATATAAATAAATCGTTGATAATTATTATAATCATAACACACGCAATGTTTCTTACTACGTGTTGTCATCCCACCTGTATCTGCTGGAACACCATCTTGACAATAGGATGCTGGTGTTTGGAGAAGTACTCGTAAGGGTAACCCCTGAAGACCCAGTCCTCGGTGGCCCACTCCCAGCCCTGCGCCTCGGTCAGCTCGCGCAGAGTTTGCGGCGTATCCACCTTGCCCTGAATGCTGAGGTTTGCAATCAGGGAGGATTTGTACGCTGACACCACTATGAGGGAGAACGTCAGCCACACGCTCACCAGCACCTACAAGAAAGAAAAAGAAAGAAAAGGAAATCACTGAGAAGTATGCTTTTCTTTTATGTGTGTGTTGGTGTATTTATGCTATAGTATCGCCCCGTCTCGCACTTTTTGGACTGCGTTTTTTCCCTGTATAACCTGATCATCGCTATTCGTTCTTCGTTAAAAGTCTTCCATCACTGAATCCTGCTTTCATATATACCTTGTTTACCTACTTATCATATTCAGTAACGCTAATATTTCCTTCTATTCGAAAACATTTTCGTAAACAATGAACGTTATACATGGAGGTTCCTTGTTGACCCTTGACCCGAGGCCGATTAGGGTACGCTCTTGATGCACATGTGTGTGTGTGTGTGTGTGTGTGTGTGTGTGTGTGTGTGTGTGTGTGTGTGTGTGTGTGTGTGTTGTGTACGTGTGTGTGTGTACGTGTGTGTGTGTGCGTGTGTGTGTGTGTGTGTGTGTGTGTGTGTGTGTGTGTGTGTACGTGTGTGTGTGTGTGTGTGTGTGTGTGTGTGTGTGTGTGTGTGTGTGTGTGTGTGTGTGTGTGTGTGTGTGTGTGTGTGTGTGTGTGTGTGTGTGTGTGTGTGTGTGTGTGTGTGTGTATGTGTGTCCACATCCTTATTCTCGATAGCCGCATCATTGTTTGTGTCAGAAATGAAATGATGATAATTAGGGGTGGATGAAGGTAAAACAATATGTATGATTTTCTCTGCAAATGCTTCGTTACAGAGATAGCATAGAGTTTTATAGAGATAGAGATAGAGTTTTATTGTTAAAATATATATCACTAAGATAGTAACACCTTTTATGCACCACTGTCGCGCTCAACTGTCTGTCTGGTCAGGGTTGTCCCCCACTACTGGTAACGTGTAACCCAGTACAACCAGCAGCATGGTCGGATCGTCGGCTAAAAATCGACTAAAACTGGTTTTACCAGTGAGGAGGGTGTGCTGGACACCCAGATGGACTAAAAATAAGACCATCTTTAAGGGCAGATGAACTCACTATTGAGTCAATGGCCATTCAATCCCAGCTATGGGTGAAATAGTGGGCAGCCTGAGGTTAAACCCTATAGAGCGTTCTGCGTCCCTGGCCACGGCGAGCTATACTCTCTGACACTTTGGCTACAGGCGTGGGTCTGCATCTCTCCTAAGTGAAAATGTTGATATAGTTCTAGTTCATCATGCTATCATATAAATAATTTGACAATTTAATTCGAAATATATTTCAATGAAATCATTCAAGGCGTTAAACTTTTTAGTATAGTCAAAGTAGCCAACAACCCAAAAATATTTGCAAAAAAATGTTTTATGGTGTTTATTTGTTCTTTAATGTGTGAACAACAATACAGCAAAAGTTTACCAAAATTGGGTTACCGGAAATGGGTCAAAATGGCGTCATACAAAGATGGCGACCAATGCTTCATATTTCCATATTTCACATTTCCCTTTCATCATCTGATACTGGATCTTGACGCGTGTTGTAACAATGGTCATTTTGGCATTGTCCACATGCTTGAGAACAGTCTAGTCCATGCTTTCGGCAAGTACAACGGTGTGTGTTGCAAACACCGGAACAGCTGCAGCGAATAATTTTCAGGAGTGTTTCTGGTGCGGGTGCAGTGTCCGTCATCACTGGAAGTAGTCTGTTGGTTTGTAGGCTCCACCCCCATTTAGTGACGTCAATATCCTCACCCTTGCCCATCCATTGCATTACCTGGAGATAGCTTCTCAGAGAATGATACTTTGTAGCCGAAGATGTTGGAGGCAGTCGTTCGGGTGTCACGAAGCTTTTGGCCGCACTCACTTTTTTGCAAAGACGGGTGTGTCTGACAGCAGATAGGTTGTCCCCAGGTTTGCCATTGAACAGAGACACCAAGAGTCTACAATAACATCCATGTCTTGTCCAGGTGTACTAAAGATCTTTGCACAACTTTGCAGGATTGGATCACCTTTTATCAGCTTTTGCAGAGCAGACTGCTTTCCAATTCCAAATATCCTGGAAGTGGTGTCGCATCCTGTGAACGCATGCAGAAACAGCAGACTTTGACAGATCTCGCTACCCAGAACCTGCTTTATGACCTTTATGTCATACACTACAGTAGGACTCCCTTTATCTGAGCGGAAATAGAACTTTGTACCATCGCTCGGAGATGCGTAATGAAACAGTAGCACTAACAAATCCGTGTCCTCGCCTATGAGCGTGGTCGTTTTTTCAGATGACATTGATACTGCTGTCCTCACCAATGTCCAAGTCAGCATCTCCCATAGCATGTATCACATGACATCCTCTGATTTTTATGCGATCGGCAATCATATGGATCAGTGTCTGTTTGTTCTCGTTATTGGAAAGGAAATCCTCCATTTTTCCAGTGAATTTGGTTGTTGCAGTGATATTCACCTTATGACCGTCACGATTTTGTCCCCGTCGCTGATGTGTATTGTCCTTCGTACTTGGACCACCACTGTAACCATCGAAGACTACCGTAGCCTTGCCATAGTGTTTCACAGTGAATGCTGCATAGTCGTTGGCAATGGAGGTGTAGGTCCTTCCATCAGACCACTTCAGCCGACGAAGAAGGGAACCTCCATCTAAGACATTGTGTTCTGCTTCAGGAGCAGTCTCCAGGACCGCTTCATCCGAAATGGCTGTGACATGGGCTTTAAGAGCGTGCATCAGTTGTGCTTTGTCTGCCTTCCGTAAGACCTGTTTTGCTTCAAAGAGTGCTTGAGGATAAGGCGAGAGCTCGTAGTTCATGATCTCATCGAGTGAAAGTTCTGCAGTTTGAGACACTACGAGAAACCTTTGGAACAACAAAGCTGAGTCTATTGCTCTGTCTTCGGCAATTCTGATTGTCGACGCTGATGCCAAGGTCTTTGCCTTCATATTCCTTCTGTATGAAAAGGAAAACACCGACTGTCCTTCCATCTTTGCTAGTGTTTCCTTGGTCATGGATGTTTCCTTCACAGGTCATGGACGTTCACATCCTCATTTGCGTTTACACCTGTTATATTATTGTGCAAAGATGCTTCATCAGCAAAAGGAGAAAATGTTTGTAGTTTGTCTGCAATTTTCTCCAGGTCTTCATGATCTCTTCTCACCCTTGACCCTGTTGCCTCCTTATGTTGCTCACTGGTGACGAAGCTCTGGCCTGGGAAAATCTGCATTGCCTCACTGTACGTTGAAGACACTGGCACAGACATGGTCCACAGGGCCCTTTGATGGTTGGACATTCCACTTCCTCGTGGGAGTCCACCTGTAGTTTTGAGGGATCTCATAAGAGTTTGCTCGATAACCAGGTCACATCCAAGGCCAGCCTAGTACTGATCAGTACGCCTGATGACATGCAAGCCATTCATGAACCTATGGAAGACGGATGGGTGGTCCTGTTCTAGTTTTTGCATGAACTGGAGGTAAAGGTAGGCCGATTTTAAGTAGTTTGCATGTCCAGCTGCGGCGAATATGGGCAAAGAGTCAGCGATGGCGTGGAGGTGCATAACCCAGGATCCTGTGCGATCAGCCTTGATAAGCTCCCTGACAACGCCTAGCATCTGTTGGTAACTGAGCCAGAGTTTGCTTGTTTTAGAATGAGTTGAGAATTCATTTGTCTTGGCAGACAAGACTTGGTCAATAGTAGTGAGGCAGACAGATGAGATGAGCGAATCCAGTGTTGTGTCCCCTGTCAGTGTTTGCATATACAGCTCTTCAATTTCATTCACAAGTTTTGCAAAATCAGGGACGTCACAAATGATCCTGTCTACAACCTGTTGTGTGAGACACTGATCAAGGAGCAGATGACCACGGAGAGCACGCTGAACTGCCTTTCCTGACAACATGTGCTGTACTGCATTCTCGCCATAGATGGTTCCCAGGATTTCGTTGATTCCACCCACCTCGATCCATCAACGTTCCTATCGCACCCAGAAGATTCATTAGAGTGTGGAAGCATCCCAGCAGCAACACCATATCTCGAACCGGACTGTCTGCAGGCACCTCATGTTTGATTTGGGACACTTTCCAGTACAGTGGCTGGTCAAATGTCACAACTGCCGGGGACTTGTGATAATCTGCAATTTTGCAAAGGTACTGAAGGGTGGAGAAGATGCATGCCTTGTCCCCAGAATACATGTCAATGATTGGAAGGACTATCACAGAGGACTGTTCTGGATGACTGCAGTCCTTATGCAACAGATGCATCCAGTTTGGCGCAGGTTGTTTGAAGCGTAGGGACATTTCCCACAGTAGGTCAATCTTTTGATCAGCAGCTTCAAGAAATGGCAGAGGATCAAACTTGATGTTGTCACGGGCATATTTCGTGAACCGGTATTCCTTTACATCAACTTCAGTCAGTTTAACAATCTTCAGATCTTCAATCCGGCTTCTAAGGATTGTTCGGCGGACTTGCCTCCCTGGAGTTATGGCTGCAAGCATCCCCATTCCGTGAAATGTACCCTTCCCATCTAATGTCATGATGTTGTGGTCAACATTATCAGCTGCAAACATCAGTGCCGAATCTGGTCCTTCTATGTCGCCATCGCCCAGTAAATCCAGAGCAGTATAGGTGGCAGCGTTTTCCTCAAATCGCTGGACCTCTGAGTATGAAGAGCAGAAACTCATGGCTGAGAGGCTGTCCACCAGGAATCGCGACCTGACGTGGTGGTGTACCTGTACTGCTAATCCAATCTGCAGCGGTACTATCAAAGCCCTGGGGCGCACGGCTTGTACAATAGATTGTCCAATACTCGCCACCTTTCTGCAAGTGTCTTTGCCAGCAAATGAATGTTGGAGCAAACATTGCAAGGTCGATGGAATGTATTCTAGGGCAGATTGTAGTTCTAATGCCGAAATGTCAGGATATTGGTCGATTGAAGATGTGATCATTGACTTAATGTCGCTCTTGATCAGTTTAGCCGCAGTCTGTATGATGGCTCTTTTCTGAGCCTCTTCATCATTTTCTGGCTGGCTAAAATAGTCTCTCAGAATACTACTAGTTTTCTCACGAAATGTTACGATATCATGTAACCCCTCTTGCTCGGCAATGAATATAGATTCCCCATAATGCTTAACCAGCTTGGATTTGAGGTACTGGTTGCCATAGGCCACGAAATCTGGCTGAACCAGATATTCTGCCATTTTCTTAGCAAGAGAGCTGTCTCTCTTCTTAGCTCCTATGACAGCCCCACTGTCAATTGTTCCTCATCATTTTCTTCTAAGAACGAGCACATTCCGATGAAGGCTTGCTCTTGGTCAGAGTCCTTCGGTCTTCCAACCTTTCGTGGCTTCTTTTCAGTTGGACCATCTCTGTACTGCAAAGGAATGGCCCGTTTCGTGCGAAAATTGATGTCACATGACCGATGGTACACACAATCAGCAGCGTGGAGGTCCTTTCCGAAATACTCTATTCTGCCACGAACAGTGATTGCCCAGTCATCATTACGATCCTTACAATGTGAGAGGGTTGTCTCCACGAATTAATCTGTTTTGACACAGCTGAATTCATAAAAATCGGCAATACCGGGTGATTTTATTATCTCATTGCCACATAACAAACAGTGCGATTTACTGTTGAAAAGTCCGACAGAAACACGCGCACTCCTTTTGACAGGTTGAGGTGGTTGTAGCTTGGCTTTCTTGAACAAGTATATTTGCTTCTTGTTAATATAGCTCACTCTGCATCTTTTATGCACCTCGGTACCAGCAACTACCACGATACTGTCGCCTCTGTCGATGTTGGCCTTGTTGATTCCTTCAGCCCCCTTGTCACCAATCACCACCGTTTCACCATCTATCTCACTGCCACATAAAGGACAATTTCCTCGACTTGCCATCTTCTCATGCTCTGAAATGCAAAATAAATTAATGTTAGTAAAATCTAAAATCTGGAATGGCTGAATGAAAATAATAACTTCACTCAGTGCATGTACCAACCAACTTGACGTCATTGCAGGATGACGTCACGACATTATGACTGCGCCTATAATCTTTTTGAGAGCCCAGAATAATGGGCTTATTGTTTTTAGACTTTTCCAAAGTCTCTTGTTCACTGAAATGAACAGTTATCAAAGTACAGAAGAGCTAACCGCCTTCCTAACTGGAATATTAGGTGTTTCTAGTGGCAGAGGCGGCCATCAAGCATGACGCCATTTTGACCCATTTTCGGTAACCCAATTTTGGTAAACTTTTGTTGTATCGTTATTTACACTTGAAACAACAAAATAATGCAATAAAACAATTTCTTGCAATTTGTTCGGGGTGAGAGGGAGAGAGGGAGAGAGGGAGAGGGGTTCAGGTCATATTTTGACAGGACTATTACGAGATGATAAATTATTGTAAAAGTCAGATTCATGAAACCTTTGAAGTGTCACCATCAGATTCAGTGCATCACATGGCGCATCGGATCTGAGCAGATTAACTTATAATTGCTTTAATATGAAGATCTTACTCTTCTGGAGACGTTGACAGGCTGGTAGGCGACCGACTGCTCTAAAAGTGCCCCCCAACCAAGAAGAAATGGCGCGTTATAGTCCACGGGACGCATCTGCACCTCTCGCCTCAACAGCCATCCAAAGGTCGCCATGGCTGAGCCCCACAACACAACAGCCACCACCACGCCGCTCCACACTATGCCTGAATAATGAAATGGAGTCTTAATGTTATGATTTTCTACTCAACAAAGTATAGATTGAAATGATCAACCTTTCAAAATGTAATGCGAGAGACAGTATGAATTATATACCAGCATATTGGAGGAGATATGCATTTACCTGTAAATGGCCGTACAAGCAGAAAATGGCGTGAGAGATAGGAAGGCTTCAATGAAACCAGTGTTATTGTGTCTGAAGGATAGACTTGCAGGAAGTTGATGGCTTGATTCCGCTCAGGAGTGATTGCACATAGAGTGCATAAATCCACCTCCTCCCGTTGCAGCTGGCCCATCATGCCCGTAAAGTTACCGTCTATATATCTGCCCCAGCTGGCCTCTGGCTCCTTCCGTACGACATAACTGCAGATAATGTAATCCATTAATTAAAATGACGTACAAGTCTTATGTGTTAAAGTGTCGCCATAAGTGTATTCCATCCACCACAAAAAAGTCAACAGACAAAAGTTTTAGTACATGTTGAAGAGTCCATTGCAATAAAGTATTCAGCATAAAAGTCTTGCCTGTGCCACCAAGGGCAAGGGTCAGCTGTCACAGCCCTCAAATGAGAACGTGCACGGCTAAACATCTGAGTCCTTCAGTATATAAGCCTACAGGCGCTATAGGCTTTAAACCCGTAAAGCGCGGCTATGCCCATTTGGTCACTCACTAAGAAAACGCGAGTATGCCCAATTGGGCGGCCGCCAAATAAAAAAGGTGGGCAAATTTTTCGGCCGGTGAAATCTGGCAAGTCTTTTTTTTTTTTTTTTTTTTTTTTTTTTTTTTTTCCTATTGCTTTCTCTTAAGAGAGAAGCACGGGCTTAATATAAAGCCCGTCAGAGTGTTCAGTATTTATAAATGTTAACGGGGGGGAGGGTAGGAGGAAACAAGGGCAGCGAGCGTAAGTAAAGGTGAGGAGGCAACGACACGTGCAGCCCGTACATAATCCGGCTCTGGGGAGGCAGGGATCAGATGGCGAAGTGAATGGGATGCTGGAGAGTGGTGCAGGTAGTGCTCAAGGGGATTTTGTGACTCTGCGAAACAGTGAGGACAGGGGGCAGGGGCATCACCAAGTATTTGGGTGGAGCAATGGAAGCCGAGCCTTAGTCGGACCAGCTGTCGTACTACAGGTGGAGTGAACCGGAAAAGGTGGAGATGAGGCGTTTGTCTGGTGGCTGTGATGTACCATGTGGCAGAACGAGAGCCATGCTCCACAGCGTCGTTGAGAAGAAGTTGGGAGGCCTGAAGAGCAGCTCGGTTGACAGAAGACTTTATCTGGGCGTAACTGGGGAGGAGGGGAAAGGTAACTTCCGGCGCTGTGCTGGCTCTGCGTGCTGCCTCGTCTGCTCGTTCGTTACCAGATACACCGACATGGCTTGGCACCCAATGAAGGAAAACATCTGAGTTTAGGCGATACAATGTCAGGAGATGATGGTGGGTGGAAGACAGGAGTTGGACATTGTCTTTGAAGGTGGTAGCATTAAGGGAGTGAAGAGCAGAGAGTGAGTCAGTGAAAAGGTGAATTTCAGGAACGGGTGACTCACAAGCATGGTGAAGGGCAGATAGCAGCGCCACAAGTTCCGCTTGGAATGCTGAGGAATTGTCAGGGAGACGAAGTGATCGCTGGAGAGCACCACTGACAAAGGTAGAACCAGACTTCCCATTTTCACCAGCAGAACCATCAGTGAAGTAGAGACGGGTGGCGGGAGTAGAAAGAGGGGCGATTGTGGCTAGACTCTCCTGGCGGAGAAGGGCAGGTAGTTGTTGTTTTGGGTGAGTGCGAGACGGGAGAATGACCTGGAAGGTCTTGGGGGCCCAAGGAGGCGGCGGAAAATGGTCTGGGACGGCCAGATCCGGATCACAACGGACCAAGTCAGCCACTGCAAGCGCTCGTGCAGCATCAGCCATGGCGGGGACCCAGTCGCCATCGGGGCGAGTATTCGGAGGACGCTGGAAGCCGTGGCGAAGGTAGGCCGCAAGAGTGGAGTTGGGGCGGGTCTTGAGGTACCTGGCCATAGCTAGTGCTGCTCTAGCGTAGATGCTGTGTCTGATGGTGGGGAGTCCGCATTCTGCGAGCATGGTGACGATGCGTGTCCAACGAGGAACATTCAGGATGGCTCGCATTGCATCATTCTGAGCCACCTCTAGGGACTGAAAGAGAGCATCCGAGAGGCCAGGAATGGCAGGGGGCACAGTAATCGATAAGAGAACGAATGGCGGCTATGTAAAAGAGGCGGGTGATGTTGCAGGACGCACCGTTGCCGCCGCGGGAGAGGAAAAGAAGAGCCTTGGTGCGTGCTTTGACACGTTCTCGAACATAGCGGACATGTGTTGTGAAGGACAGTTTCGAGTCGAGCCAAATGCCAAGGTATTGATGTGTGGGGGCGTACTGTAGGACAGACAGTGCGACCGAGCTGGAGGGCAACTCTACTTTACCTGAGAATGACCTAGGGGTCACACATAGGCTCAGTGACCCAGTGACCAGCATGGAAGGGGAAGGTGCTGACAGGTCTCTCCCTATCACGGGCAGAGAGATTAGAGAGGAAGACCCTTGCGGCCTGTTTTCTGTGAACGAGCTGTATCATGGATTCCATAAACCTCAACACTCTTCATCTTGCAAGTACAAACATAGAATAACCACAAGACAAAAATTTGTTAGCGGTTGCACAAATATATGGCGAATACATTGATACACTTTCAAGTTTGTTTAGCGACTATAAGAATTCTGGCAAAAGTCCCGCGTACAGAAATATTGTCACACAGGTATCCGCAGTTTACGGGTTATAAAAAGAGAGTAAAAGAAGGCAGTTTGTATGGGGGGTATGAATGCTAGGAATTCGCACGCGTTGAATGCATAGAATAAGTGGCTTTACATATCACCTATTTCACGAAGGAAAATATCTTGCATAAAGTTTAACATAAAAGTAAGAATAAAATATCAACTCAATATCATTACTTGAAGTGTCGTCACTTGATGGTCACTTCATAGAAGGAACCAATGTGCTGATAATACACACGCTTGAAATGAATCATAGGTTTTATTACTATCTGAGGCAGAATCCCCCACAACCGATGCCGCCTTGTATGTATATAATTGTATACTGAGCTTCCGTTGTTATGTTAAACTTGTAGCAGAAAACAAAAAAAGTAAATGGAAAAAAATGTTTCCTTCTAACACTGATGGATTTGGGTGAAATGAATACTTAGTGTATCATTAAGAGACATATCACAATTATGCAACCGTAAACATATTGAAGAATGGCCAGCAAATAGTAGTAGTTGTTGTCGGTATTCTACTTCCCATTAGTCTGGTGTGGAGAGGTCAGGTTAATTAAGCGCAAAACTAAATGTACTTGGGAAAGACATTTGTCCTGGCATGGAAAAGCCGAAGATTTCAAAAGTCTAGAATTACAGAATAACAATAAGAAAGTATTCCGGGCTCAGAAAGTACACAGGGAGCAGGAGAAGGAACATAAATCCTGTGTATGATAAACCCCTTGAGGCCCAGAACGTAATTTCCATTGTAATTTGTGTGCCATGAGACGATTTTAATGAATATAAGCAATATTCTAGAGCTATGACCTGTTAGTATCCTTGTCCATTCACTAATTTTGTATATCTAGTTACTTTTCGTAGTTCTATGGCTAACAACAGACGGTTTTATATAGCATAGGATAGATCTGGGCGTGAAGGGGTTAACAGAGCTGTACTCAAAGAGATAAGTGAAAGGAAGCTGCAAGAAAGAAACTCAAAGCTGGCATGGTGGGCTTCAGTGAAATCAAAGCGTCAGGATTGAAATGGTGAAATGGTGCCGAGTAGGTGTGAGAAGAAGGGAGCAGGAGCCATTCAAGTAAGCAATAAGAAGGGAGGATAAGACGATGGATAGAGGAGAAAGGAAGACGAGGATACGTGATTCTGAACGTATATGAACAAATTGTTGATCTTGTGTGTGTATGATGCCTTACAAGGATTGTCAATGCTTACCACAGCACCACAGCAAATCTATAATAGGAACACTAGTGATGATGGTGACCTATATAAATCATCATTTATATTAATCTATAAAAATGATACGTACGTGAAATTTAATATCTTGGACCTATAATAGCTTTAATAGCAACACTATAGTCTATTTTTTTAAACTAGGCAAAAATTCCTGCCCCCTTGCTGCATACTGTCTGATATTTGATGCCAGGAGAAGGGAATACCACGTTTCTTCTAAATTTCAGCTATATTTTATCATAGTTAACCATATTATCAGGTAAACACAGGCATCATTTTAAGCATGAGACCTTAAGATAACATGGAATTTTTGCCTTGTTCAAAAAAATAAACTATAGTGATGATGGTGGCCTATATAGATCATCATTTATATTCATTACCAAAACTATACATACGTGAAATTTAGTATCTTGGACAGCGTGGACAGATTAAGGGCATCAAGGGAGCTTGTGAGGGTGACGGGGGTGTTGGGCTGCTCGGTGTGCCTCTTGAAGTCCACGTAAGGAATGTACCGGGTGGTGACTAGGTTCAACTGGTGGCCATTCAGAGATCGGAAGTGTTCATCTGAAACGAAACCTTATAATATATCACACACACACACACACACACACACACACACACACACACACACACACACACACACACACACACACACACACACACACACACACGTGAAACTTTTGCTGTTGCCCTTGACATATCAAAAGCTTTTGATAGAGTCTGGCACAAATCTTTAATTTCCAAACTACCCTCATTCGGTTTCTATCCTTCTCTCTGTACCTTCATCTTAAGTTGCCTTTCAAACCGTTCTATTGCAGCTACTGTAGACGGACATTGTTCTTCTCCTAAATCTATCAATAGTGATGTTCCACAGGGTTCTGTTCTATCACCCACTCTCTTTCTATTATTCATTAATGATCTTCTAAGTCTAACTCAAAGCCCTATCCACTCTTACGCTGATGATTCTACCCTGCATTTTTCAACGTCGTTTATTAGACGTCCAACTCAACAGGAACTAAGTGATTCACGGAGAGATGCCACCGAGCGCCTAACTTCTGATCTTTCTATAATCTATCATTTCTGATTGGGGCAAAGCAAACCTTGTTTTGTTCAATGCCTCAAAAATCCAATTTCTTCACCTATCTACTCGACAAAACCGACCAGATAACTATCCCCTCTTCTTCAATGACACTCAACTGTATCCTTCTTCTACAATGAACATTCTAGGACTATCCTTTACTAAAAATCTGAACTGGAAATCTCACATCTCATCTCTTGCTAAAGCAGCTTCTAAGAAGTTAGGTGTCCTGTGGCGTCTGCGTCCTTTTTTTTCTCCCTCCCAGTTGCTTGCTCTCTACAGGGGCCTTATCCTCCCATGTATGGAGTATGTCTCACATGTTTGGGGAGGATCCACTCATACAGCTCTCCTAAACAGGGTTGAGTCAAAAGCTTTTCGTCTCATCAACTCCCCTCCTCTGACTGACTGTCTTCAATCTTTAAATCACCGCCGCGATGTTGCTTCTCTTGCTCTCTTCTACCGTTATTTTCATGCTCACTGCTCTTCTGAACTTGCTAACTGCATGCCTCCCCCCCTCCCGCGGCCTCGCTGCACAAGACTTTCTACTCAATCTCATCCCTATTCTGTCCATCTTCCTAATGCAAGAGTTAATCAGTATCTTTACTCCTTTATCCTTTTCACTGGTAAACTCTGGAACTCTCTTCCTGTTTCTATTTTTCCACTTTCCTATGACTTAAATCTTTTCAAAAGAAGAGTAACAAGACACCTCCCGAACTAAATTGGCTCACCGCTCTTTTTTTATTTTATTCTCTTACTGTCTTCTTTATAGGGACTGGCAACTAAGCGGGCTTTGTGTTACCCATTTTTGTTGTGCCCTTGGCCAGTTCTTTGTCATGTAAAAAAAGCACACACACACACACACACACACACACGTTATAACAGAGAGATAGATAGATAGCGAGAGAGAGAGAGAGTTATCCGTTTTTTATAATGCTTTTAGAGGTAACAACCCCTATAACAGGAAACTACAGAGTTGGTGACACCGTAGGGGGTAATTGCCAGGTGAAGCTTCTCTATAAGGCCCGGGTCCCACTATGAGGTTACGGGGTTAACGAGTTCGGAAAGCTTGTTAACACTATAGTGTTAACCCGCTTTCCATAATAGTCGTTGACGAGGTAAAAACATGACTTTACGTGGTCTTGACTCTTAAGGTAACACGGACAGACGAGGCCTTGCTTCTAACGTGGCGCGATTTTTGACAAATTAAAGAAATTGTTGCGTGGGTTACGTTAGTTCCCTACCGAGCATTTGACGTGATGCTGACGCGCCTGACGAGGCTCTGACACAGACATGACATAGCCAAGTTAACCCGCGTCAGAGCCTCATTGACACCACGTTGGCGCCTCGTCAACCTGCGATACTGCCTCGTTAGCGCCACGCTAGCTCGTGTCACGATCAAAACAGCTTTTTTTGTTGCTTTTTTTTACATTTATGCCTATAGCGCCTGTAGGCAGTGGTGACCCAGGGCTCGGATGGTAGGCTCTGGAGGTTCACTTGAGGACTCTGATGGGCTGTTCCTCGCCCGTGGTGGCGTAGGTAGGATTCTTATAGTGACGCCTGTGATTAGAGGCTCATGCCACCCCCCTGTGTCCACCGATGCACTTGCAATCGAAGGTAGAGTTGATAAGCAGGGCATGTGGGTGTTCTTAGGCCACGATAGACGGTGCAGAAAGGTTTTGGTTTTCTTCGGGGATCGAACTCGGGTCACCGAGAACGCCAGTCGGAGACGCTAACCACTCCGCTACCGCCTTCCCCAACAGTATGGGTCAAAGTCACGTCGGGACTTCGTCAACACTCGTTACTGCCTCGTCAATTTCCGTTATTGCCTCGTTGTGACCACGTCAGCATCACGTTGATGAAATGTTGTGGTAGTGCCGGAAACTCAAAAGCATTTTCACACCACTCTTCTTGCTCTAGGGCTACCCTCTACCCTGCCAGCAAATTGCGTTCAGTGTGTTTGTAGCGTCACGTCAGTTAGCACCATGTTAGAGCCACAACAAAAAGTCAAGGCCACGTTAACTCACGTTAGCACCACGTCATCCGTCAGCGCCACGTCAACTCACGTCAAAAATGGCCACGTCAAGTGATGTTGCCTCCTATAAATTTTGAGTTTCAACCATTCCTGGTCATTCGTAAAAATCGAAAGAAATCGTAATCTGGTCATTCAGCAGGATGGTCAGCCACAAAGATGGTGATCTGAGAATTGTCTTCTTGAAGCATCAACAATCCATGTATATGGCTGCTGCAGCTGTTCTTATACACGAGAGAAGTTTGCAGAAGAAGAAACCCAAGGAGAGGACTGTATGGGTCAGGAAGTCGATCCTCGACAGGCCTATGTATGGGCATAATAACAACTTCACGGCGGTACTGAGAACTGCTCATCCTGAGGACTACAAGATATTTGCCAGGGTGAATCCAGAGTTATTTGAAGAGCTGGTGAGAAGAGTGGGATCTAGGATTGAGATGCAGGACACTTTCTTCAGGAAGGCTTTGAACCCTGGGCTGCGCCTGGCCACAGCACTGAGGTTCTTGGCGACAGGAGAATCATACAGAAGTTTGGCCTTCAGTTTCAGGGTGGCCCACAGCAGCATCAGCAAGATAATACCAAAGACTTGTGAAGCTATTGTATCTGAGTACATGGATGAAGTGATGAAGTGTCCCAAGACTCCTGAAAAATGAAAAGAAGTAGCCAAAGGTTTTGCAGAGAGGTGGAATTTCTTCCACACTTGTGGGCAGTGGATGGAAAGCATATCGCCCTCAGATGCTCACTAGGAACTGGCACTCTGCATTTTAACTACAAGAAATTATACTCCATAGTGTTGATATCGACGCTCAGTACAGTTCTCTCTTTGTTGATATGGGAGCACAAGGAAGTGCTTCCGATCGTGGAGTGTTCAAGCACATATGTATCAACCAGGCTCTTGAGGGTGAATATGCAGGCTTGACAGAACCAGAATACTTCCCTCAGGATGACCTTCCATATCTCCTGGTCGGAGATGATGCATTTGCATTGAGAACCTTGATGATGAAGCCCTACCCGTACAAAGGTATGACCAAAGAACAGAGAATATTCAACTCTACAGGCTGCCTAGAGCAGTGGCAAAGCCGTCTGTATGTAAAAGCCTGCGCCTGGGAGAGCGGGATGGACGTGACGTCAGTAGCAGAGTCTGCTCCGCATGTCAGTAGGAGCCGAGCTTTCAGCGTGTGGGGATGTACGGGCGGTACGGCTCTCATTGCACCCACCTTTCACCCACTGTTAACTCTTCGCCATTTAATATTTTGCTCAAAAACATTTTACATGGAGAATATCAATAGAAGCGGAATTTAATTCGCTTTCCATTGATATATTTCGTTTACTGATAAATGAATTGGCAGCATGCATAAATTAGCGTTAACTAAATACATAACATCATGAAATCGGGTAATTTCCTATCTAATATATGTTTATCAGTATAAAAGATATACTGTTATCTTTGGAAATGTTTGTTCTATAATATTATCAAATAAAAAACCGTAAAACACACTAAAGAAATGCCATTATGAGACTCTCAAGAAATATGCATGAACTTAAACTCTTCGCCATTTAATATTTTGCTCGAAAACATTTCACATGGAGAATATCAATAGAAGCGTAATTTAATTAGCTTTCCATTGATATATTTTGTTTTCTGATAAATGAATTAAAACCATACATACATTAGCGTTAACTAAATAAATAACATCATCAATCGGGAAAAATTACCCAATTTCATGATCTTTTAATTAGTTAACGCTAATTTATGTATGGTTCTAATTCATGTATCAGAAAACGAAATATAGCAATGGAAAGCTAATTAAATTCCGCTTCTATTGATATTCTCCATGTAAAATCGTTTTGAGCAAAATATTAAATGGCGAAGAGTTAAAGTTCATGCTTATTTCTTGAGAGTCTCATAATGGCATTTCTTTAGTCTGTTTTACGGTTTTTTATTTGATAATATTATAGAACAAACATTTCCGAAGAT
This sequence comes from Chionoecetes opilio, assembly GCA_016584305.1. NCBI lineage: Eukaryota > Metazoa > Arthropoda > Malacostraca > Decapoda > Majidae > Chionoecetes > Chionoecetes opilio. The sequence continues at coordinate 76,216 of JACEEZ010023392.1, read as the reverse complement.
AACAATATATCTTTTATACTGATAAACATATAATTAGGTAGGTAAACTTGTCATCTCGGTGGCCTCGTACAGACTCCGTCCGTGACGTCATCAATCTCAGGCGCAGGCTTTTACATACAGACGGCTTTGGCAGTGGTTCTTAACCTTTTTTAGTGCTCGTACCCTTTGAGATCTAATAAATTTGGCTCGTACCCCCGGTCAGAAAATAATGATAATTAGAGTAAGGAGTATGTAATGGTCGACATGGTACTGTTTGGTCCATACAACCGAATTTATAAGATCCTTTCCTCTTGCACATGTGACAAATTCACAGTCAAGAGCTCCTCAGCCAACTGGCCACCACGCGGGTCTGCGACGCATAGGACTTGTACTTGACAAGTCCTGTTCCTGTCCTGATCCCTGACCGTATATTACGCACTTCTCAGTGCGGGACACAAAAGAACAACTACCTAGTTTGTACTGTCCTGTGTCGTAGGTAGGATTACATGGCAACACTCTTTATGACAACTCTCCTTGACCTCTCCCATAAATATGATTGACATGTGACCTTCGGTCTCACTCCTCGCTCATTTTAGCTCGCTCACTCAGTTCTCGCTCGTGACCCCATAGAGGTCAGATTCCGCGCTCCGTCTCGTGGGCGGCCCACGTGGCTGCCCCATCCAGCCCATGGCTACATCTCCTGTATATTACTGATCCTGAGCAATACATCAATCTTTTGTCTGCAAGCTGTTAAGTATTATTACTCCATACCCCACTTACTATAAGGAACTCATACGTCAGACATACACAGACCTTGAATCCTCGCCTTGCCTCTCACTCGCCTGGCCGTCTCGCGCCACAGCTACCAAAGCGCCCGCCACTACCTCCATCTCATGTTCCTGTCTATGTTCCTGCCACACCACTCTCATTTATATATTCAAGAGAACCCCCTTCATGGTTCAAGCTCAGTCCATCAAGCAATAGTTTTGAGGGGAAATGAAGTAGGGTGTTTTCTGTTCTGTACCAAATTTCGTTCTTTTCATTACCAAATATAAGTCCAATACCAAATCATGTGATTCATTAACAGACGGATTTTTCATGACCAAATTTACCCTAATTTGGCAATGAAAAATACCAAATGGCAAGCCTGCAGCCAACAGACGCATGAGCACGTACCACACGAGTATAGTAGAAGTCGATGTACGCAACGTTACACACGAAAAAGCGAGATATGACGGTATTAATATATTTTACAAGTAATTGTAGTATGACTTAATGATGAACCATTGGATTCCCGGTGGTTAAGACAATTGTTGACAAACAAAATAATTTTAAATATATAATTCCAGCCTCCTTATAAATATGATATTGAAAATGATTGGTCAGCATGTCTCGTACCCCCAGGTGTAAGGTTTCGTACCCCCTGGTGGTACAGGTACCCCGGGTTAAGAACCACTGGGGCAGAGGGCTGCTTCGCGGGTAGAGACAAGCGATACTGTGGCCACATCGGCAGGAGTTCGGGACTGTTAGGCCCGGTTCACACGTATCGACTTTTTGCTGTGCGCCGTCCCGGACAGTACGTCGTGCATTCCAGAAAGCGCGACGTGATATGAAAGACGAGAAAGAAAGAGGCGGTGAGTCACAGGACACGAACACAGAGTTCCTAGAGTGCGCGTCAGGCCCCAGATACACGGCCCTGGGTATGGCCCTGGGCCACCGCTCCAAGCTATTGGCCATCTTAGTGGGCTGACTTAATCCAAAATCAACAACTTCACACACCTCACTCTTACCCGATTTCCTGACATTACTATTTAATATTAAAACAAACTGAGGCCAGTATCGTCTTCCTGAGAAAAGTTTGTATTGCATGATTATACATTTGTAACTGTAATGTAAGCACGAATATACGAAAACAAGGGTTAAGTAAATGAGTGCATAAATATTTTCTCCCACTTATTTGGCTTCATCTCCTCAATATCCCTATTGTATCTATATCTACATATATTGTTATATCTACTTATTGTATAACAATTATGAAAGACTGAACACAAAAAACCTGACTTGATCCTGCAAAGATACAATTAGTAACCACCATGAGAGGAACACAGACACATGCAAAGATCGGCCACCTGTTGAGCAGCTTAGGAATTTGTGTGAAGATATTCAGATTTTGAAGTAATTCATTAACCCCTTCACGCCCAGATCTTTCCTTTGCTATAAAAAAATCGTATGTTGTCGAGCCATAAAATTACGAAAAGTAACTGAATATACCAAATTAGCTAGTGGACAAGGATACGAAACAGGTCATATCTATAAAATATTGCTTATAGTCATTAAAAATCGTCTAATGGTGCCCAAAGTACAATGGAAATTACGTTTTGGGCCTCAAGCGGTTAAGCAGCAAGTATAAAACACAAATCAGCAAAGAGACGCTTCATCTTGAGCCAAAGGAAAGAAGGAAGGAAGGATGGAAAGAAGGCATGAATAAAGGAAGGAAGGATATATAGAAAGAAAGAAAAAAAAGAAAGAAAAAGAAATATAGATAGATAGAAAGAAACGAAGGAAGGAAGGAAGGAAGGAAGGAAGGACAGAAAGAAGGAAGGAAGGATATATAGACATTTACAGCGTACCAACCTTTGTCCAGAAACAGAAGATTGAACGGAGATCCTAAAGACGGTAATTTTCCAACACGTTCGACTCCCGCACTTCCCTCATTGCAGTACAGGCACCGGCGGTACACACTCGCCTCTTGACGCAAACCTGAGGGTGTACATTTTCTTTTAGACAAGTGGTAATAAATGCTACAGCAATATCAGCATTATGCAGCTTCTGTTGTAGATTTTTATAGTCAAAGCCTTAACAGTATCTCAAGTCCCGAGGAGCTGTAAGTAAGTTTAATTATTGGTGGCAATGCTTTGATTCGGAAACTTGGGAACATCTTCTGGCAGAATGAAGGCGGCGTATTGGCATGTTGGGACTGAAAAGGATGCGGCAATTATGAACATAAGAGATGAAAAGTTAGTTAAGAAGATATGAAATATAGTAGAAAAGAAAATTGGCCCAGCAATGCTGCTGCTCTGAAAGGTCACTACACTGAATAATAAGATCCCGTTCCAAATGTCCATAAATCTTGATTAGATAGGTAACTTGCGGACAACTGGGTGCTAGCGACCAATATTTGATGTTATTTTAACCAAAATAAGGCAATCTTAAGTGTTCTTATGTTGAAAATCAGGTTTTCCCTAATAAATCCAATGGTTTTGATATACTCATGTCCATACCATGAACATTTGTTAGAAGAAATAGTATTTGAATGTATGATCTACTCATGTATGGTCCGAAAGCCTTTAAGGATTTGTTACGTCAAAATGTTTGGGTTGATATTTCTCCATTGATGCTGAAAGATTATAGATTGTGTGCACAAAGGTAGTATGATTTCTTATTCTATAAAAACCATGATTAACGCCATGGATAATATCGAACATTTGAAACATAAACACAGTCGCAAAAACCCGCCTGCCAAAGTACGATGTTTGTATATTGTAAACACCAGTGACGTTCACTGACGAAGATAGTCGCTTGTGTTTACTAGGTAACTCGCCCCTAGCTGTTCCTAAGAAGGGTGACCGTTCTAATCCTTCAAACTACCTTCCTATAGCTTTGACTTCCTGCCTTTCTAAAGCTTTTGAATTTATACTTAATAAGAAGATTCTTAAGCATCTATCTGTTCACAATCTTCTATCTGATCGTCAGTACGGTTTCCGTAAAGGGCGATCTACTGGCGATCTTCTAGCTTTCCTAACTGAATCTTGGTCATCCTCCTTTAGGGGTTTCGGTGAAACTTTTGCTGTTGCTCTTGACATATCAAAACCTTTTGATAGAGTCTGGCACAAATCTTTAATTTCCAAACTACCCTCATTCGGTTTATATCCTTCTCTCTGTACCTTCATCTTAAGTTGGATGTGAGCAAACTTCCAGTAAGAAGGAAAGGTGGAAGTAGATAGACAAAGACGGAAAAGTTTGAAAGGGCAGGATGCAAGCACAGAAGCACAGTTTTTGAGAACAATAGGAGGGACTCCGTCAGGACCGTAAGCTTTCCGAAAATCTAGGCCAGAAAGGGCAAAAAAACCCATCATTACGAAGGATCTTAATGACAGGTATAATATAGTCAGAGGGTGGAGGAGAAGGAGGAACAAGCCCTTCATCAACCAGAGTGGAATTTTCAGCAAAGGTTTGAGCGAAGAGTTCAGCTTTAGAAATATATGAGATAGCTGTGGAACCATCTGGGTGAAGTATAGGAGGGAAAGATAAAGATTTTTTTTTTTTAGATATGTTATTAGCTAGATGCCAGAAGTCACGAGAGGAATTTGATTCAGAAAGATTTTGACATTTTCTATGAATGAAAGAGTTTTTGGTAAGTTGAAGTAAAGATTTGGCATGATTACGGGCAGAAATATAGAGGGCATGAGTTTCAGGAGATGGATGCTTACGGTACCGTTTGTGAGCCGCCTCTCTATCTTGGACAGCATGTGAACAAGCAGAGTTAAACCAAGGTTGACGGGCTTTAGGATTAGAGAAAGTGTGTGAAATGTACGCCTCCATGCCAGAGAACTATGACCTCAGTTATGCGCTCTGCACAAAGAGCGCATAGAGCGCAAAGAGCGCTTCCATGTCTTTGAAATGGAAGCAGTAATCATTCCATGGAAAATCAGAGTAGTACTGCCTTAGGTCTTCCCACTTAGCTGAGTTGAAATGCCAGAAGCACCTCCGCTTAGGTGGGTCCCGGGGCGGCACCGGAGCGATAGGACAGGCTACAGAAATAAGATTGGATCGGAGGAACCCAACGGAGAGAATAGTTTCACAGAGTAAGCAGAAGGGTTAGTAGTTAGGAAAAGATCAAGAATGTTGGGCATGTCTCTAAGACGGTCAGGAATACGGGTAGGGTGCTGCATCAGCTGCTCTAGGTCTTGGAGGATAGAAAAGTTGTAGGCTTGTTTACCAGGTTGGTAAGTGAAAGAAGATGATAGCCAAAGCTGGTGGTGAGCATTGAAGTCCCCAAGAATGGACATTTTTGCTAAAGGAAAATGAGAGGAGATGTGCTCCACTTTTGATGTTAAATCGTCGAAGACTTGTACATAGTCAGAGGAGTTAGGTGAGAGATATACAGCACATATAAATTTAGTAAGAGTGACATTGAAGTCGAAGCCAGATTGTAGAAAATTCGAAGGATTCAAGGGCGTGGGCACGAGAGCAAGTGATGTCATGCCGCACATATACGCAACAGCCAGCTTTGGATTGAAAATGAGAATAGAGACAGTAAGAGGAGTCAGAAAAAGGTCTGCTGTCAGTGCTCACAGACAACTGAGTTTCGGTGAGGAAAAGAAGATGAGGTTTAGAGGAGGAGAGATGGTGTTCAACAGATAGAAAGTTAGATCTAAGACCGCGAATGTCCTTATGAATGAGTTAATTACTATATGTACGTATATATTTTCATTTTCTATGCATCCTAGACACCAATGTTACATTTTTAAAATGAATTTGAATAATCTTTTGATTAAAACAAACTATATAGAAGCATGTACAAAAAATTAGCTATGAAGTACGCGAAATGTATACATTTTATATGTATTTATATATATATATATATATATATAATTTTATATATATTTATTAAATGTATAAATGTATATTTGAGTGAGATTCACAGGCTCTAACGCAGTGGTTCCCAACGTTTTTGCACTCGCGACCCCTGTCCCAAAATCTTGAAACCCATATGACCCCCGGCCATCAGCAGCTTGATTTAAAAAAAATTCTTTGTGAAGGACAGGGAAATAAACATATACAAAAATTTGATTCACAAATTCTGTAATTATTTATTAGAAAGCTAGATTGCAGCATTGGTTCAACTTTGGTATAAAAAAGTAAATAGATATATAAATAATTTTCTCTAACCTAATTATTTGAGAACGAAAAATATAAACGAACACAATAATTCCTTAAATAATCTCAACATACACAGTTTTCAACAGCAAGCCAGCCCAGTTAGTGGATGATTGGGGTTGCATCTGAGCAGCAAATTTTGAAATTCGTGGCCGAGTGTTTGTTAGAGCCAATCTCTTGTCATCCCCGACATCCAATTTGTTCCTATTCTTCGTTTTTATGTTGACAAGAGTTGAAAATCCTGCCTCACACAGGGAGGTGGAAGCAAATGGAAGAAGTAAACGTAAGGCTATCACGCTGACTTTGGAGTATGACTGATACATAGCGCACCAGAACTGAGTCACCGATTTCTCCTTGAACAGATAACGAGGCGGAGAGTCGTTCCGTAGATCCAGAAATTCATCTTGGATTTTATCTGGGATGCTGGATACATCAAGTGCAGGAGAAAAAGGGTTCCCTACCAGGTTCTCCTCTTCTTCTGCTAGCTCAGGGAAGTATCGCTTGAATTCCTTTTCTAGACACTCAAGGTGTTCAATAATCTCATCCTTCAGGAACTGATCTAGTTGGGCCTCAGACTCATCCATCACTCTATAAAGATTTTCAAACATAGCGATGTTCCCAAGATTGATTTTCCGACGCCAGTTCTGCAGTTTGAAAGCGAAGGCCCGTAGATTGTCTTGTAAAATGAGGACATGTGTTTCCCTTCCCTGAAGTTTCAAATTTAGCTTGTTCAACTGGTCGAAAATGTCCGCAAGGTACGCAACTGTTTTAGTCCATGCTGCATCATCGAAGTGAGCCACAAGATCTTTCTTTGCTTGAACTTAGAGAAAGAAATAACTTAGAGCCAGAAATAACTATATTTCATCTTTCATCTCGAAGCCACGATTAACAACGTTCCCTTTCGATAACCAACGTACTGACGTGTAGAAGAGAAGGACTTCGTGGTCAGCATTCATGTCTTTGCATAATTCTTTGAATAAGCGAGTTTTGAGTGGTGCAGTCTTCACATAATTCACAATTTTGATCACAGAATCAAGCACTTCTTGCAGAGAGTCAGGAAGGGTCGTACTAGCGAGAGCATATCGGTGGATCATGCAGTGGATGCCCTTGGCATGGGATGGCAGTTTCTTCACTCTCGACTGGCATCCTGCCTTCGATCCTAGCATAGCCGGTGCTCCATCTGTACAAACCCCGCACACGTTTTCCCATTGAAGACCTTCGCCTTGGAAAAAGTTTGAAACTTTTTTCCATGACATCAGATATTGTAATGGTTTCAAGTACACTGCAGAACAAAAAATATTATGTAATGTCATATGAATGAATGTATCTCACGAAGACAAGCGACTGAGAACATGAACTCACATCCGTTGATTAGAAGAGTTGAAAGGAGAACAGCGGAGAAGCTTTGATTTTAGTCAAAACCTGCTCCTTCACATCCATAGACATCTTAGAAATACGCCTCTGAATAGTAGTATCTGACAGAGCTACTTGCTGTATCTTCTTTGCACTGGCCTCCCCAAGAATAGGCTTTACCGTTTTCAACATGCAGGGTTTGATAAGTTTTCTCCAATCTTGTGAGGCTTCTTCTGTTTAGTAATTTCCAATGCAGCTTCAAAAGAGACTTCCATTACTGCTGCAGTGCTGCACTCTGCTGCTGAAACGACACACTGGCATCGAGTTTTTGTCTTTTGAGACACAGTTCTTGACGTTTGAAGAAATCCAAATCCTTCTTTCCATGTTCTGGATGCTTCGTCTCGAGATGACGCTTGAGCTTCGATGGTTTCATCGACTCAGGACAGCGTGGCACACTACACACTGTGGTTTCTCGCTGTTATTTTGGCGAGCACTGTGGTGAAGCCATTGTTGAGGATCCCACCATATATAAACACAGATTTATGATAATAATGGTCAAAACACGTTTTTAGCACTGAAACAAAAGCAAGAAAAATATAACGGCATAATAAAATCTAATCGATGAGTTTAAAAAATATTCTAAGCCATTTCTAGCAAGGCTTCGCGACCCCCCTGTCAAGCCTTCGCGACCCCCTGGGGGGTCGCAACCCACCGGTTGGGAGCCCCTGGTCTAACGGAATCATGAAACTGAGTGTAGTATCGCCCTTACCATCACAGTACTTATGTTTTAGGGTGTATGTATAATTAGCTACCTTTCGATAGCTCATATTTGTTTTCCAAAATTTTACCTTTTAAACATTGCAACCATATTTTGTTTACATATAAGCAAACATATAAATAAAGCTGAAAAGAAACATCATCCCGAAAATAAATATCATCAAATAGACATCAACGGTCAGGTAGAAAAAAAATATCAGAATGCCAACATGGATATGATAATTAATAGAGTTTATTAAATGTGTTAATGGGGTTTGGAAGGCACGAATCACACAGGATCGCCACATACACCAGGAGGAGCATCATAGTGTATTGTGGAGGTTTGATACTCTAAAACTGCTGTAATTTTCCGGGTATTTTAAAAATATGACAGTCAGAAGGCTGTCATATCCTTACAACACTATATATTACATGTGACGTCAAAACATGGCGGCCAAAATCTTTTGAATATTATTGAGGCGAGCCTTTACGACACCAGCACAGCGAAATACAACACATTTGGAAGATGCGACTGCTAAACTGTCTTGAACATTTTTCCAGGGGGCCTGCCAATGCCGGAGGTGACGAGGCGATCCCCTACCAGTCACACGCATTTCTCCTGTTGTGAAGCAGACTGGAGACTGAGAGCTTTCCCCAGCAAACACAGTTGAAACACTGCTCTCATACCGCCCTAAGTGTTTCGGCACCTCTGCCCCTCCAACCAAATTTGGTCTTGTTTGTGGAAGATACGGAAGAGGAAGCCTCTCGAGGGGCTACAGGAAAGCCGTGTGATGGGGGGGGGGGGGGGGGGTAAGGGGTTTCTTGCTTGTTACTCCCTTCTTATATTCTCTCTTCTCTCTACTCTTTCTTTGCTGTTGAGGTATACTAAGGGGGATTCCTGAAGGGGTAGTCTTGGTCAAGGGGAGTCTAGTAGTTTCTAGTCTAGAGTCTAGTGATGGAGCCAGGTGATGCTTCTATGGGGAGTTAAGTCTGGAACCGACAGAGGCTTCACATTGCCTTGGGCCACAGTTACCTTTTAAAATCCCGTCAGTATGTCTTTCCAACAGACATAGGACTCAGGCTGGTAATTCATAATTCGGAAATAAATAACTTCCTGTTTTTCTTAGCCCGCGCGGATTCGAACCGACGCTACACCAGATTTCCACCCAACTCGGCGCGTTAACCAACTGTGTCAATAAGGACGTCCCACTTGACTAAGTGGTTCTGGTGTATTTATGTGCATTACAGCCGAGCCTCATCAGTCACTCTCATCACGACGACCCTGACCCTGACGGCACGTAAACATACCAATGCATTATGGGTGACGTGTAAGAGTGGCTGCAGCATGTGAGAGCCGTCGCCGCAATGAGCGTTTGACTTGTCGATGTATCTGGTATTCTCGCGATTCACATACCAACACGCAGCTTCCTGTGGTCCTCATCGACTCACGGGCAGAGTGATTAACCGTTTACAGCTGTGATTATAAATTTACATCGGTCTCTGCTGACTCTGAGACTTTGCAGCCTAATGGCACCCAGACGTAACTAGTACGTCGCGGTTTGTTTACCGCGGTGCATTGTGGGGATAAGTTGGGGTCGCCGCAGAAGACCTACGAAGGGAAGATACGGCGATGGAAGAATTTCGAGTTGTTTGGTGTGAAATTGATATTCCAGGTGCTATATTGCCGTGCTCTGTTCTCGCTGACAACACTGAGAAGACCTGAGGTGATGACTGATGTACAGAGGCTTCTCAACCAGGAAAACAGAGTCACAGCAGAGTCTCGTCAAGAGGTAAGCAAGTGGTAGGGACGTACTGTGTCCCTGCCACTTGCTTATCTCTTGACGAGACTTTGCTGTGATTTTTTTCCTGGTTGAGAAGCCTCTGCACATCAACCATCACCTCAGGTCTTCTCAGTGTTGTCAGCGAGAACAGAGCAAAGGTGGGCATTCCGTAATTTAAGTCCGCAATTCCGCAATTCCGCAACTTGCGGAATGGTAATTCGGTTGCGGAATTGCGCAATTACGGATGCCGGAAAAAATTGCGGAATTGCGAATTGCGGACCGCCAAAATTTTGAAACGCAATCGCAATAACTTGCGGAATGGGTAATTCGGTTGCGGAATTGCGCAATTACGGATGCCTGAAAAACATGCAGAATTGCGGGTTGCTGACCGCCAAAATTTTGAAACGCAATCGCAATAACTGTGACGGTCACCACCTTCAAAGTGGCAAGTGCCCGCGTGAAAATAAGTTCCCAGCGAATATTGTGGAGACGACACTGCCAACTGCCAACTTGCCAGGTGTAGCACAGTCACTCAGTCAGTGCGTGCTGGAACTTGGGATTGAGAGCGTGTACGCTGGCCGTGTGTGTGATTAGTTGCCAGCCTCCACATGCTGAACCAGAAGAAGTGGGAGGAAGAGGAGGAAGAGGAAGATTAGTAGATTACTTAGATTAGTGATTACTAGCCAGTAGACTGTGAAGTGTGTAAGTAAAGAAAAACACTAAAAGAGACAGACTTAATTGTGAAGGACAAGTAACAAGTGTAGACAGAAACAGAATAGGAATACAGAAGTATTAAACACTAATAAAGAGTCTAGAGACATTTTTTCTTTTAATTGTAGGTGTTTAGGAGTCTAGAAATGTTTAAGAGTCTAGACACATTTTTTGTTTTAATTGTAGGTGTCAAAATTAGTTTGCAGAATTGCGGAATTGCGGAATTGCGATTGCGAAAAGGCCTATCTGAAAAAAATTGCGGAATTGCGATTGCGGACTGGTGCAGGTCGGAATTGCGGAATTGCGATTGCGGAATTGGGAAAAAAATTGCGATGCCCACCTCTGGAACAGAGCACGGCAATATAACACTTGCAGTGCTGTCACGCACTGTGTGACTGAGATACACACTCTTTCTTTTCAATTTGTGCACTGTTTATAGTCAATGATATCACATCCCTCGCAAATCCATCCTCTCTGATAAAAATAACGATTTAAGTTAAAAGGAGAGTGTATAAGAGATTTAAAAAACAAGTAACCTAACCCCACCTTTTGACTCACTTGCCTAACCTAATATATACTACCGCCACGTTTTAACCTCCTAACTAAAGCCAAATCCTCATTGAAAAGTGTCCGCGGCAAGAGAAAAGCAGAGGCGATGCAAAGAGTTGCAGAAAGGCCCATCGCTAGACTTGCCTCGAGCAACACACTCGGGCAACACGTAACACGAAAATCGAGTTGCAGTGTAGGGCCTTAACACACAACAAACACAGAGTTTTGCAATGCCTGTCACACACACACACACACACACACACACACACACACACACACACACACACACACACACACACACACACACACACCACACACACACACACACACACACACACACGGGTAGTAAGGGTACTCCGTAGTGTAGCGGTTTGCACGCTCGGCTCACAACCAAGAAGTCCCGGGTTCAATCCTCTGGCGGAGCGAAGACAGACGGGCGGTCTTCTTAAAACCCGAGCCCCTGTCCACCCAGCAGTGAATGGGTACCGGGTGTTAGCCGGGGGTTTGTGACGCGCCTCCCGGGGATGGTGGCTTCCCCCAACACTAAGCACTAAGGATGAATGATAAAGTATGTTGATATGGAGACGGGGCCACACGAGTGCAGCTCAGGCCCTGTAAAATACAATTAAGTGAACTAGGTGAATACACACACACACATTCACACTCACGTCATCCATCTTTGTTATAGTATAAAAGCAAATAACTTTACTCATAATGGTGAGGAAACTAAGACCATTGTTACATACACAATAATAAGTTTACAGCACTTTCACCTATAATAACTACTACAATCTTAATTCAATAAGAACACTGCGTATAGTGTACCTATTACGAGGATTTTTTCTACCAACATCAATTACGCTACACTTGTCAATATTGAATTCCATCTACCACCTGATTACCCACTCGTTTAACTTATCTAAATCTCCCTGCAATATGTTTACATATTGCATATACATATTGCATATACATAGGTCCGTACTGATATTACAAACACCAGCTGCCTTTCCACCCCTCAACTTTGCTACAGCCTCTCTGACTTCCTCGAGAGAGGGTACGGTTTCGTCAATGGGAGGATCGGCGTCCACTGCCCGTAATCCAGTGGTGTGAAGCTGCCCAATTGGAGGGTCCATGTGCACCGTGAACAACCCAGTACGAGTGATCTCAATCTATGTGTAAATCTCTCTGCAGTGGTATTCGATGGGAGTGGTCTGAACCTGCTGCACCATTCGCACTTTCGACACACGCTTCACACTTTGAAAATACATTGCCGAAGTTTATTTAGCTCATACAGCTTACTTAGGCGATAGCAGAGTGGCGCTCAAACATATTCCAGTGAACCCGACCACAGTTTACAGTCCCTCCTTCCAGCCCTCCGCTGTGTCTGACTAGCCTGACCAGGCTGCTCCTACAACGTGGCAACGTAGGGCACGACAACCAGTGCCAGGGTGACGACCAAGGAAGGTAGAGAACTACAGCTGTCTTTCTAGCTTCCTTGGTGACGGCTCAACCAGGGTGCCTTGATTGCCGCCCATACTCAGCTCCTGCTTCCTTGCTCACCTGTTGTAAGTTTTGTCTGTGTTTTGTTTATTGTTTATGGTGGGGGTTATCTAATGTTACGGCAATAAAGGTACCTGTGCAGTTTCGACACGTGTATTTTCTCCTACGTGTTCTTGGTACCCATCGCTGCAGAACACCAACTGCCCACTTGCGTCAGTGAAAAGTCCGAGCGTTGAGCAGGGCCCTGATACGGGATCACAGAAAGCACGCTGTGTGTGTATTCGTTCACCCATGGTCTTCTGCTGTCCTGTCCTGTCCTGTCCTGTCAGTCCGATCCTGTCAGTTTTACCCTCCCGGAAAGAGCTTAGAGCTCGTAGTGACCGATCTATGGTTAATGGTGGGACCTCGCACACCACACACACACACGTGTGTGTGTGGTGTGTGTGTGTGTGTGTTTTGCATATTTAACCAATCATATACTACTCATCTATTAGTTTACTAACTTATTGTCTGGGAGGCAACTAACTTTTCTTAGCAGTTGCGTCAGCAATGCCAGGCTTGAGGCGCCGCCTGTGCTGCGTAGCGTTGGCGTGGTGGTGTAGGGCGAGGTACAGGCCATGTACAGTGTTACGGAAAATGTGATGGAGCAGGACAGTCTTGACACCGATCCTGCTGCCCAGCACCACAAGCCGGGTCTCTGGTAGCTTCCACAGCTCCGCCTGTTCTAGCAGCCTGCAGGACAAAAGTGGAACCATAGGTGACGGTCTGTACGCTACACATCTGCAGCACAACATGAACACTGGCCGCTTTGATGCAGCGAAGAGGAGAGAAAGTACCTGAGTATATTGGTGGTGGCGGTGGTGGAGGCATCCAAGTAAAGGATAAGTCCACGGCAGGTGGTGGCGGAGTCCCTTGTCAAGGCGTGGAAGAGGCGGCGGGGCTCCACTGATGCTGACATGACAACGAAGCTTCTTGTAGCTTGCCTGCAACATAGACACACACCAGGTCAGTCAGTCATTGCTTGTGAGTCCATCACCCTGTTGTTAGGTGATGCTCTTTGTGGCCTACCTTTCATGTACAGTTGCCCCATAAAAGTAAGGGTAATCGATTCCAACGGTTCGATCTTTTTATCTATTATTCGTCCACTAAGCAGTGTTCCAGCCGCCTTGACGGCTCGAACCACTAGAGAAGGGATACACCCCCAGGTGCGATTAACATCTCGCTCGCCCTCCCTCCCTCCCACCCTCCACCTCCTTCCTTTTCCCTTCCCCATTATCTCTCTGTAATGGGCTAGAACAGTGAGCTGTCCTGCCATCTGGTGGCCGTCTGGGAACCTTCCGTCAGCTCCAAGACGTCGGGTCAAGGGGTGTCAGGCTAGACTTATTTTCCATTATTCGCTACCAAACCAGCTACAATTAAGAGTTGTCATGGTCAACATAGGTTTATGCAAAATTAAAATACACGAGTCTTACATTATTCATGCCGTTATAATGAGGATTGTTGGCAAAATAGAAGTATTCGATCACATGTGTCCTACAACATTCTACTAAATACTGTAGAGCAGTGCTATTCAACCTGGGTGGACGGTCCACCTTAAGGTCGACGAGACTTAGTGAGGGGTGGGCGGCTGTCTTGGAGTGGACAGGTGGGTGGACGAGATCATGCCCACTTGTCAGTATAGATTAGCAGTGTTGTATTCAAGACCAGACCCTCCGAGACCAAGACCAAGACCAAGACCAAGACCAGACCCTTCGAGACCAAGACCAAGACCAAGACCAGACCTTCCGAGATCAAGACCAGCCCTCCGAGACCAAGACCAAGACCCTCCGAGACCAAGACCAAGACCAAGACCAGATCCTCCGAAACAGACCATGACCAAGAACAGGCATGTAAAAATATTTTTTATAAATATGACTATTATCTGAATGTTTTTGGTCTGTACTGCGTAAATACTAAATTGTATTGTCTTGTCCTGTTTGTAAGGAATGGGTTTAAAAAAAAATTCTTCTCATACATGTACCTTTGAATATAACGGACCTAATTAAAGTATCCACATAGTCTGAGGGATCAAATGCAAAAATAAAAAAAATTGTGAACCAAACGGCGATCGGTCTGTTGCCGTGTGTTTGATAAAAGCCGACGTCGTGCCAGCCTTGTCCGTGATGCTTTGCTTGCAGAAAGTACAAACTGCTGTGTGCTTCTGGTTTCCGTGTTTCTTATAAAAAAACTCCTTGTGGTCCTTGAACGCAAATTTGATAACTGCTGAAGATGCCGACATGATTACTTATTCCGGTGTGCGAACGGAAACTAAGCGAGACTAGTCCAGTACACCTCACTGTCCGACGTCCTATGTCACTGCCAGACAGAGTTGCCAGGTCCTGCCAATTGTTGTATTTCTTGCCAGAAATTACTCAACAAAATTTGGAATTTGCCAGAAATATTCGTCAATTGAAACCTCATTTTCTTATGATGAAAAATTTTAAATGCCAAAAAAGTAAAGTGTGAATGCCAAAAGTATATTTTGTGGTTTGTGCACCTGGCAACCCTGCTACCAGATGTGCTCGATGTAACGACTAACGAGCTCTGGTAGAAGGGGGGTAAGGGTAACGTATAAGGGAGGAAATATATTTACAAAATTTAATATATGTGAACAACTGAACATCTAGGTCAAATATGTCTGCTTTCATTGCTTCGTTGGCATGAAGAAACAAACATAGGAAAATAGGAATTTTTGTGGTTACGTTTTCCAAGTGAGCTAGCTAAACCTGTGGTGTACGTGTACGAAGGATGCGGGGATTGCATAGGCCTACACATATATGAAGTACACGGAGGTGAACAGAGCTGCAAACATGCGTGCGTGCAAACGGAGATTATCACTGCGAGAATGGCCATGTCATGCTGCTCATGGATGTTCTCTCGACTCGCACGCACTCTTATCAGCGCTCGCAGGGCTCAGCTCATGCATCATCACCGTAGAGCTAGTCAGGCAGTATCTATAGACAGTACAACGCTGTATGGCCCGCCGTGAATCGAAACAGCCATGATTTTTCTCCGTGTATAATAATAAAATCCAACCTTCCCCACGCCGCGATGCACTTTTTAATCCTGGTCTCGACCTGGTCTCGAGCCAAACTCCGAGACCAGAAGCTTCGAGACCAAGATCAAGACCAAGACCACATCAAACGAGACCAAGACCAAGACCAAGACCAAGACCACATCAAACTGGTCTCGTGACCGGTCTCGAGATCAAGACCAGTCTCGAGACCTACAGCACTGTAGATTAGTGTTTTTTCTGATTTTGAAGTCTTTGATGCCTATGCGAGAGATTGTGGCTGAGAACATGATGATGGTATGCAGACAGCAGAACAGACACTGCAGGTACGAATGTCACACTTGATTACCAGACACCTTACTTTGATGCAGGAAAACCTTAACTTATATTTCCAAGAGACCTGTAAGCATCCAACATTTGGATCCTTACTCCTTTCTCAGATGATCATTCTGATGCACTATTGGAGCTTCGAGTCGATTATTCTGAAAAAGCAACTTTCAAAACATTTGGCCATCCCATGCAATTCTGGGTAGCCCTGCTTGATACTCAGGAATACAAGGAGTTAGCTTAGCAGGCAACAGCCATGTTTGTGCAGATGCCAACATTTTATCTGTGTGAGCAAGGTTTCCCAAGCTTAGTTTTAATCAAGGCAAAGAAAAGGAATGCCTGTGGAAAAGGAATGTCATCATGTACTTTACAGTAATAGCCAGGGTAGCGTTGTCCTATTTTTCTGTCTGTCTGGGAGCCATGTTTGAATAACATATAAATGAAATGTCTGAAGATAATGTAATTCATTTCTTATGCTTATGTTGCAGGCTAATGTATTATATTATAGCTCTGGTGTCTCCTAGTCGCATGTTAGGGTAATATGAGCCTACCCTATAGCACGCACCTGTACTAATGCCCCTCATAACAGTCCCTGGTCATGGCAGTTGATATAACATGGGTCGCAGCGAGGCTTTGGTCAGTCACATGTGTATCTTAAACACACCAGGAGACAAGAAGAACACTATGGTCTCATAACACTGCTCTTTCCTGCCGCTCTGTTGCTGCTTATCGAAACCTCTAGATATTTCCCGACTAGTCAAACTTTTTCCTACTAGTGTTTATATCTTAAAACTTTTCTAGTTATTTGAGTGTCACATCCTTAACCCCTTCACACTCAGATCTTTACTTTACTAAAATAAATTGTCTGTTGTTAACCATTAAATAACACATAGTAACTGAATATACCAAATTAGTTACTCGAACAAGGATACTAAACAGGTCATATATATAAAATATTGCTCATATTCACTAAAAATCGTCTAATGGTACCCAAATTACAATGGAAATTACGTTCTGGGCCTCAAAACATTGCTTATAGTCATTAAAAATCGTCTAATGGTACGCAAATTACAATATAAATTACGCTCTGGGTCTCAAGGGGTTAAAGCCGTATTTCCCCCACCTGTGGTAAGTAGTGAGTAGAAGAGAGTGTGGCATGGTGACTATCAACACCAGGTGACAGGCAGCCAGTGCGTCCCTCGCCGCCTGATGGACCAGACTCTCGGGCGGCTCTGCACTGCCTCGCTGAACCAAAGACATGACCCCCAGCGCCAGCAGGCCGAGGCTCCAGGAGGCTTCCATGGCCACACCTGAGTGAAATGCGCGGCCTCGTGTAACACATTGCTTCCCAGTGAATCGGGGCGTTTGGGCTAAGGAAAAGTTTCTTTTTCTGACGAATTTTTTTTCCGAATTTGTTTTGTGGATCGGAGAATGCTTATATACGAGTGTTGTTCATAAAATTTTATGTACATTTTATAATTAAATTAAGTTGGGTTTGGGTTGCCTTATAATGAGTAAAACATATTTTGCGAAGTTTTCTTGATGTTCATATACGTCAAGGATTATTATATAATATATATATTATATATATATATATTATATATATATATATATATATAATATTATATTATTTTATATATATATCGGTTTTTACACATGTGTAGTATATTTCTTGATATATACTATTATTTGAATACTCCCAGTGGTCACCAGCAAAGGTATTAAAATAAATAGAAGCCCAGGGGGGAGATACTGAGAAGTGCCTTAGAGGTAAGGCGAAAAGAGCGCCTTACCCGTCTTCAGGCGCTTTTGCAACGGCCCGGCTAAGGCACCGGCTCAGGCCTATGTACAGTCGATATTTCAGGCGCTTTTGCACTGCCTTACACCTCCAACGCCCAAGGCGTGGGCGTGGTCCGAGAATCCTACTAGCCAATCACGCTGCCTGTCTGAGTGCTGTTTTGGCAGCTTCGACCAATCACAAGGCTTGAACACTTCTCCACTGAAACAAGAATTTTTGTCCCTCCCCCCTCACATCTGCACTAAGGCAAGGATGCAACGCTCGCCCCGCGGCCCGCCGAAAAGCTGTTTGTCACAAGTTTGACGTTCATCGCAGGTTTTGACCACTTATATATTTTTGCATTGGGACGTGCCACATACCAGGATAATTGTTAAGGTGTGCTAATTCCGAGACTGTGAGTGAAAATTTAATGCAAGCAAAATTATAGGAATAAGGAGGAGTTGAATAAAAGAAGGTGAAAAAAAAATGTTTATACACGATTTCATTTTGCTCTCATTATCTTATTATAGGTATAGTTTACTGTAATTTTTATACATTCATGATATGCACTAATGTCTCCTGAAGATGATGGTATGTTCAGTTGTCCTAACTATCATCTGATAGTATGATAATACCGTGTAATAGTACACCATTTTAGTGCGGGAAAAGCACCCTCGGTGACACACACCCATGCAGTCAACCGCCGCCTGCCCGCCCAACACACAACACACAACATTTCTATCGCCAGCATTTAACACCCTAGTGCCTTGCATACATTTAGTCTTCCACGATCGATTCATACACACCTTGCAACACTATTATTACGTAAACACCAATTGTTACGTTGTAGCAACTGAAACAAGGCTGTATTTGCCTTCTAAACAAAAGATTAATGTCTGTCAAAGGCCAACAGCAGCTCACTAAGGCATGGTCAGACCATGCCTTAGTTTTCAGCGCCCTTAGCGGTGCCACTAAGGCGGCATTCTCGTCTGAGCATAGCGGTGGGAGGGCAGTTTGCCTTACCACAGGCGTCCTAGTGGATAGGGCACCCTAGCTCACTCAAAGCATCTGGCCCCAGAGTCTGAGCCCAGAGTCTGCCCAGACCAAGACCCAGACCGTGTACAGTAATTTTTAACAGCAAATAAATCTGCTAATCTGACTGTGGAAATTATCCATCAACCACCCTCTCATAATTGGTAGAGTGGTGCTTTTGCTTCCCCCCCCCTTGTGAGTGAGGTATTTTCCGCTCGTCATAGGAGGGTGCGTTTAGGGATGTGTATATATAATTTAAATGGTAATGGGTATTATTTAAGGTAATTTAAGTAAATGATAAATCTGGGATAGAATAAATTGAACATTCCCAGTAATATTAAGCATTTGCACCTTAAAATTTAACACCTTGATTGAAGCGACTGGCTATTGGTCGCCGTCATTTAATTTGAAACCAATTGAGGTGGTCCCCTGCCGCCTACCTAAAGGTGAACGTGTAATTTGTGGTGGCCGCCACCAGCCGCCCACAGGGAGAGATTATAACTCTAGACATCGGAGGGAAAACATCTATTAAATATACATGCTTGTCTTAATTACAAGTACATACACTACCAGCTCCCATCGAGTTATATCTCTTCACTGATTATAAAGAAGAGATGTGTACATACGTTAATTGTAAATATAAGTGATAAACCAATAGGACTGTGTTAAAATACGACACACTGAATATCGCCGCGTCGTCAAGTTACTGGTGTGATAACCACTTGATGCCAACCACAATAACGCCTCCACCTCCGCTTCTGTCATTCACGGGCGGCCTCGATCCCGGCGACCACTTCGGATCACACGTCATGCAGTTTTTAATACAAGCCTACAGCCTTTTTCAACCCACTATCCACCGATAAGTTATCCTAGTTAGTTGATTAGCTGGGGTATGTGTCGGGAGATTAGACATGGGTTTGATTGATTAGGTAAGACCTCATATTAAATATGTGCTTGTAGCATAACTTTCTTTTCTACACTGACTTTACAGCTATTTCTATGACTTTACGGTGGTGTGAGTTCATATAAGGAATAATATTAATAGAGTTCCTTAGTCGTGCTGGGGCCAGATGCTGAGAGTGAGCTAGGGCGCCCTATCCACTAGGGCGCCTGTGGTAAGGCGAAACGCCCTCCCACCGCAATGCTCAGTCGAGATTGCTGCCTTAGTGGCACCGCTAAAGGCGCTGAAACTAAGGCATGGTCAGACCCTGACTTAGTGAGCTGCTGTGGGCCTTTGACAGACATTCATCTTCTGTTTATAAAGCAAATACAGCCTTGTTTCAGTTCCTACAACGTAACAATTGGTGTTTACGTATTAATAGTGTTGCAAGGTGTGTATGAATTGATCGTGCAAGACTTTGCGGCATTATAGGGTGTTATATCTGGTGATAAGAAATGTTGTGTTGTGTGTTGGTTTAGGGGCGGGCGGCGGGCGGTGGGCGGCAGGTGCTCCGCCCGCACTAAAATGTTGTACTATTATACGGTATTATCATACTACCAGATGATATTTAGGACAGCTGAACATACCATCATCTTCAACAAGACATTAGTGCATATCATAAATTTCATAAAACTTGCAGAAAACTATACCTATAATAAGAAAATGAAAGCAAAATGAAACGTGTTAAAACTTTTTTTTAAACCTTTTTTTATTCATCTTCTCCTTATTCCTGGATTGTTGCTTGAATTAATTTCATTCACTGTCCCGGAATCGGCACCCTTAACGATTATCTAGGGTTTATGGCACGTCCTAATGCAAAAATATTAAGTGGTCAAAACCTGCGTTGAACGTCAAACTTTTGATGAAACAGCTTTTGGCGGGGGAGAGCGGTGTGTCCTTGCCACAAGTGCTTGGTTAGGGAGGGAGGGACAACATTCCTTGCTTCAGCAGAGACGTTTCAAACCTTGTGATTGGTCGAAGCTGCCTAAGCAGCGCTCAGATAGGCAACGTGATTGGGTAGTAGGATTCTCGGACCACGCCCACGCCATAGACTTTGGAGGTGTAAGGCAATGGGAAAAGCGCCTGAACTTTCGACTGTACATGGGCTTTAGTCGGTGCCTTAGCCGGGCCGTTACAAAAGCGCCCGAAGACGGGGGAAGGGGCTCTTCTCGCCTTACCTCTATGGCCTTCTCAGCATCTCCCCCTGATCGTTATTATCCCATACATAAAAGATTCTTGCAATGGTTTTAATGGTTGGTATTGTGAAGTATAAGTAGTTTTACGCGTATAATCTGTAAATAAAAATACATTAACATACATTACTCTTATTTGTTTCTCAGATAGTGAATAGTTCCTGCATAAATGAGTTAAGAGACGAAATATAACTTTCTGTGCCAAATTTCTTCCTTTGCGCCTGTAGCCTCTGAGTATGGAGCGTAATCTCTTGACGAATATCTTGATTTTTTGTTTTCATACCTTTGCTGGTGACCACTGGGAGTATTCAAATAATAGTAAAAGA
>JACEEZ010023392.1:42500-50000 GCA_016584305.1 Chionoecetes opilio | reverse complement strand
CTTCGTCAGCCAGCCTCCACATTGGCTCTGACACATTAAGCACCTCAAGCACTGTAGACCTTACCTTACAAATCCCCCGAGTGACACCTGCCAGGGCTGCGTTCAGTAGCAGTCACCCCCCCCCCCCCCCCCCATCCCGAGCCTCTTCCTTACTGAACAACACTGAACGCTTCACAATTTACATTGCTACCAAGATAGCAGCTGCCGAAATTGATCTCTGTGACTATTCTTATTGTTGAAGAATAACTTGCTGATGCCCCTGTATTTGATGCAGCAGAAGTTATAGCTTCAGGAAATGAAATATTAAGGAGGCAAGAAGAGGAGAGAGAAGAGCAGGTCCCGAATCCTCATCCTCAGAAGCTTTCTTTCCCTTTGTTTACATACCCTTATTGTGGTGCGAGCTGGCAACTCAGTAGCGATCCGCCTCCCAGCTGGGCTGTAGTGCGAGGGTTGCTTGAGCTAGGCATACTGTATACTGACGTCACCGTGCGCCTCCGTGTGCACCTGTGCGCGTTGCATTACTGAACGCAGCCTGTGCCTGAAAACGCTATCAGTGACGCCTGATTGCTTAGTGTTCAGAAGTAGGCTACTGCATTTCTAGACTTCAGTATTAGCCATGTTTTGGTAAGTACAAGTAATACAATCTGTGCTGTTTTGGCATGTTTGAGTGAGTTCTTATTGTGTGTGGCGGGGCTAGAGGTAACCATCAGATAATTTGGACTTTCGGCTAATTCGACCCAGGCCTCCCCCACAATTAAATCGAATTATAGAGGGTTTACTGTATATATATATATATATATATATATATATATATATATATATATATATAATATAAATATATATATATATGATATATATATATAATATATATAGATATATAAAATATATATATATATATAATATATAATAGATATATATATATTTTATATATATATATATATATGTAATATATATATAGATATATTTAATATATGTATATATATATATATATATTTATATATGTAATATATAATATATATATATTTATATAGTAATATATAGTATATATATTATATATATATTTATATATATATTATTATATATATATATATATATATATATATATATATATATATACATATATTATAATATATATATATTTATATATATATTATATATATATATATATATATTATATATATATTATATTATATATATATATTATATATATATATTATATATATTTTAAATATATTTATATTATATCTTATTATATATTATATATATATATTATATATGTATATATATAATAAAATATTATTAATTTTTATATATATTATTTATATATGTATATTCTATATATTTATATATGTTAATATTACTTATATAATATATTATTTAATTATATTAATATTTTTATTTTAAATATATATATATTTTATATATGAAATTTTATATATATATTTATTTTAATTATATATATAATTTATATTATATATTAATATATAAAATATATAATATATATATATTATTTTATATATGTACAAATATATATTATAATATATAATATATATTTATATATGTAATATATATTTTTATATATTTATTTTATTATATTTATATATGTATATATCATATAATATTATATTTATATATATATATTTTATATTATTATATATATATTATATATATATATAATATATATATTAATTATATATAGTAATATATTATATATATTATATTTATATATTTTTAATAATTATATTTTAAATATATATATATATAAAATATAAAATATATGATATATATTTATTAAAATATATAATATATATATATATATATTAAATTTTTATTTTATATATATATATATATTTATATATATATATATATATTATTATCTATATATATATATTATATGTAATATTTTAAAATATATATATATTATATATGTAAAAATATAAAATATTATATCTATATATATATATATATATATTATATATATATATATATATATATATTTTAAATATGTAATTAAAAAATATATATATATATATATATATATATATATATATGTAGTATCTATCTATTATCTATCTATCTAACTATATATACACAGCGCGCCAAAGCATTGTTCGCGACATCATACCACAGCGCTTCCATACGGGAATTCAGAAAATGTACTCTATGGCAGCCTACGACTTCCGAAGAGATATCTTACATATGGCGCTTGTTTAAGGCCGGGCAGTCCATCAAGACCGTTGAGGAATGTTCAGATGCCCTTGTAAATTATAGACGAAGCATTTAAAAAAATATCGCCTTTCCCTTTCCCGCGAGTAATTTGAACAGACGCGCATTGGTATAAATATCATTATCTGCATAATGAGTGGCAAGAAAGACCTAACAAAGGAGCAAATTTAAAATTATTGTATCTCTACCAAGGCAGAGAGGCCATGGAAGAAATATCAGGATTGTGGGTGTTACGAGGAGATGTGTGCATAAGTGGGTGGAAAGTTTCGGGTGGGTTTGGCGGTGTCGCGGCAGCCGCGACACCAGAAACATTATAAGTGGCCAGGGCGAGGATGTAAAAATCATATCGCAATATTTTTCTTGCTCTTAATTGAGGATGGGCATCCACTTGACGTTTCATGACATTTAGGGTGCTTGCTGAGGTTTTACATCCTCGCCCTGGCCACTTATAATGTTCTGGTGTCGCGGCTGCCGCGACACCGCCAACCCACCCCGAAACTTTCCACCCAAAAAAAGGCTCCTCCGAATCGGGAAAATTACCCGATTGATGATGTTATTAATTTAGTTAACGCTATTTTATTCATGGTACTAATTCATTTATCAGAAAACGAAATATATCAATGGAAAGCTAATGAAATTCCGCTTCTATTGAAAATATCCATGTTAAATGTTGTCCCGCAAACAAAATATTAAATGGCAAAGACTTTAAATGAATATTAAGTTCATGCATATTTCTTCTGAGTGTCACAATTGCATTTCTTTAGTGTGTTTTACTGTTTTTTATTTAATAATATTATAGAACATTCATTTACGAAGATAACAGTATATCATTTATACTGATAAACCAAAGGAAGGGAAATGGGAGTGATGTTCGAAACACTTTTTTACCTTGCCGATCGGCCTCCACTGGTCATGGGCGGGTTTGTGCGGAGCGCGAGTAGCAAGTCCAGTCAGTATACAGTAGTCTTTGGCTATGCCAATCTTTGGTCCAGCAAACGTCATGACCATGGTGGCTCTATTTTCTCTAGACATACTAGAGAAAGTTTACCATAAATAGTCTAGTATAAACTATACTAGACTAGTATACCATATTTCAACCAATTTCTCTTTTAGTTAATCCATTGCCGCAGATGCTAAGGACAGGTTTTACACAGCGTGCCGGGCCCATGGTCTGCCTTGGTCCCCTATATACCCGTACTCTGAAATGAGCAACGTAAATCCTTTACATGACACAGTAATAGTTATAATTTGTGCTTAATAAGCGTGTTTTCTCCACAAAAGTAGCAAAAACGATCTGAATGATTCAAACACTTTCCTCGTAACGAAGCCAAGTCACCCTCGGCACCAGAAACAAACACACAGAGAGAACAAAGCAAATACCGGACAGCAAGACAGTAAGGAAAACAAATGTTGAATAATAATAATGACCGATATTGGACTGAATTCATCACAATGTTGAATAAGAAACAGTATTGCAAAGCTTCATAAAATAAGACCAAAAACAAGCAAGTAAATATTATGTTTGTGGCGAGTCGAGGTGTGTTAACATTTCATTCATAATTAATTGAATCACTATAGTTAATTCAGGATCCGAGGCCTTTACTTACCAACATAACGGGATCAGTAGTACGAGTAGTTGTGGTGATAGCAGAAGTAGTAAATGCAGGAGTTGTACTGGTGTAGTTATAGCAGTAGTACGAGTAGTTGTGGTGATTGCAGAAGTAGTAAATGCAGGAGTTGTACTGGTGTAGTTATAGCAGTAGTACGAGTAGTTGTAGTGATAGCAGAAGTAGTAAATGCAGGAGTTATACTGGTGTAGTTATAGCAGTAGTACGAGTAGTTGTAGTGATAGCAGAAGTAGTAAATGCAGGAGTTGTACTGGTGTAGTTATAGCAGTAGTACGAGTAGTTGTAGTGATAGCAGAAGTAGTAAATGCAGGTTGTGGTTGTGTTGGAAGAAAGGAAGGAAAGAAGGGAGGGAGGGAGGGAGGGAGGGAGGGAGGAAGGAAGGAAGGAAGAAAGGAAGAAAGGAAGGTAGGAAGGAAAGAAGGGAGGGAGGGAGGGAGGGAGGGAGGGAGGGAGGGAGGGCGGAAGGAAGGAAGAAAGGAAGGAAGGACAGTCTTGGCCCACACAGCAAGGCAGATTTTCCTCCAGACTGGACTTGACTGGGAACCTTGTGCTCACTATCCACCCGCCCTGCAGGACCACCGCAGGGATCCCACGAAGCGGCTGGAAGCAAAACTACTCCACCACCCTCGCCAACGCGTCCTGCTGTCCCCCCACACACACGGATCGGAGTCCCCCACCAACACTGTGGCGGCGATGCGTGTCAGGACGCATCGGCACCACAACAGTTCTGTGCCTCATATTGTGTGTTTATTGAGCAACGCGGCATAGACAAGCGTTCATATTGGGATAAGTTAACAGCGTTATTATTGCTACTATCATTATTGCCTTCATTGTTATCCTTATCATCAGTAGTAGTATTCTTAATATTACAACACCAATCTATCGATCCACCATTGTGCTATCGATGTGGCTAGCGTGCCTGGCTATGAATCTGCGGGCCCTGGTTCGATCCCGGGCCAGGGCAAGCCGGTGACCAGCCTACCCAGCTGTTCTTCCTCCCTTTCGGGGTTGATAAATGGGTACCTGGGGTAACCTGGGGAAGGTAACTGTGGTAACCCGGGAGTCACACTAGCCCTGTGTCCCGGGGTAACGGGTTCTCACCCACCACAGGCTCAAAGGGCTAATGCCACGGAGATGAGCACCGGGGCCACGCGCAGCTTAGCGTATTCTCCCATCTTTACCTTTACTATTAATCTCTCAAAATCTTGCCCTGTATTATTTTACATTGCATTATCAGCTCAAATAAAAAATAAAAACTCTTTAATATTTTATCATATTTGTTTTATAGCATTGATCGGTCATAAGCCAACTCATGCGCTGCAAGGCAAAAATAATTATATATAATCACTGGCGTATGATTAAAACAGAGACAGCAATTATATTATTTATAAGCGTCTTTAATATTTTTGTAGAACAATACGATCCTATCTTTCTCATTACATCTTTTTCATGTGGCAACCTTAAGACATTTAATTGTCCGTTGATTAGAGTTAACATTTGTAAAGGTCACTGTTATTGTTTACATTTACTCGTATATTCCTAAACAAAACAAAAAACTAAACATTTAGTATTCCATTGATTATTTATTTATAATTATAATAGTTAATTCATCGTTCTTTATATTTGCTTAACCTCAGTAAGTATGACACCATAGTTTTCATAAGTGTATTAATAGGGCAGTAATTGCCAGCAGACTGGGCACGAATGTAGTACTATCAGTGGTATTTATTTTTGTATTATCTTTTTTTGTACCTGAAGGCAGTGACCTCCAGGGATCGGATGGCAGGCCCAGGAGGCTCACTGAAAGCCTGTCATGATATATATATATATATATATATATATATATATATATATATATATATATATCAAATATAGGCGTCCAGCCTCTGGCCCCTTTGCTTTTGGATCAGTTCTTGCGGCTGGAACGTGGCAGCGAGCCACGTTCCAGCCAATTAACTCATTACGCTAATTACTCATTAAGGGCTTGTTCTACGCAAAAAGTTTGTTTCACAGACCCCCATTGATTTCGCCAGCACTACTTGCATGTCAAATTTCAGCTCAATCCGACAATAATTAGGAGTAGTTATACACTTTATGGCTTAAACTTGGTTCCACGGGGCTTATGGTAAGAAGCAGCTCGCTTCGCTCGCTGCCAATCAAGTATAGGCGTCCAGCCTCTGGCCCCTTTGCTTTTGGCTCAGTTCTTGCGGCTGGAACGTGGCAGCGAGCCACGTTCCAGCCCATTAACTCATTACGCTAATTACTCATTGAGGGCAAATTCTACGCAAAAAGTTTGTTGCACAGACCCCCATTGATTTCGACAGCACTACTTGCATGTCAAATTTCAGCTCAATCCGACAATATTTAGGAGTAGTTATACACTTTATGGCTTAAACTTGGTTCCACGGGGCTTATGGTAAGAAGCAGCTCGCTTCGCTTGCTGCCAATTAGGGTGGTCCAATGTGTTTGGGTGATTTTTTTCTTCGATTTTTTTTCAGTGCTCATTGCTCAAACATATCCACTAGTTGAAAAAACTTTTCAGGTTAAACTTTTCTCAAATCAATGAATATTTAGGGTATGCACACGTCAGCCGAAATTCATGCCCTAAAGTAAGAGCTTGGTATTAATTAAAATTCCCTCAGTTGTCACAGAGGAACATATATCATGGCAACTCTGTTAGGCTATCCTGCAATATGGCAACTGTATAGTATAGCTCACTAGCTCAGTCTTCCGGCACCAATGCTGTAGTCCAGAGGTGTCAAACTGGTGGCCCAATTTCACAATTCTGGTGAGTAAATGCTTGGTTAACCGGTTTTATCTTAGCTTTTCTACATTTATTTGATGTCATTGGTTATTGTAGCTTATAATGAATGGGAACAAAGATGTTAAGCGTGAGTATTCACCGTTGAAATTGATAGCAGAGGGTGTTGATAGCTAGTCAGAAAATAACCTTACATATGGAATAAATTAAACTTTCCATTGCAAACCCTTGCCTATTCTAACGTAACCCAGCCTTGCCTTACCTAATTCAACCAAGAGTAAACCTAACCTATTTTTATTTTTATTAAAGTAGCCTGTATTCATTATTTGTTTTAATGAAATCTAGGTTTTCCCAATGTTTTTATGCGAGTGATTCAATTTTATCATTCATTTTTATCGAAAAGCTAACCTAATTTATACCTACTGTGATTTCGTTAAGATTTAAGTAGACTTTGCCCTCAAGCCATCAACTAAATAAAAATGTGGCCCTTGGGAAGGATTGCGTTTGACACCACTGCTAGAAAACCAGGTCTTCCTTCAGCAGAATCAGATTTTCTGCATCATGATGCTTCATATTGAAGAGATGATCAAGTTTTTTTGAGAATTTTTCTTCTTTCTGTGCCTGTAGCTCCTTCCTGGCAGATCCTTTCTTCAATTTCTCCCAGGTAATCAGGATTTCCTCAAGGCTTCGTTTGATATTGTGTTCCTCTTGCGTGGGGATGCGAGCCATTCTCCATATATCCATTGTTTCCTTCACCACTATACTGATGCACTCCTTTTTTGTGAGAATTGGTGTGCTTAGCTTCAGGTGATGGAAAAGACATTGAAAAACTTGTCTAAGAGTAGGCAGACGTGACTTTGGGATGAATTCAATCGTGTTTCCTAT
>JACEEZ010023392.1:25000-37500 GCA_016584305.1 Chionoecetes opilio | reverse complement strand
CTACCTGAACTATACTATAGACTCAGGAAATCAATGCAGGAATGCTTATTATTAATCCTCAAAAACTATTTATGGACTTTTCGGTCATAACAGAAGACAGCACCTGCTGTACCTCAGTGGTAGGATGCATTCAGCGAAAATCAAGTTTTGTCTTCGAAATAAATTGTCCAATAACGAACATATATAATAAAAACTGGTCATATTTACATCACTGTGAATGAGGGTTTTCAATAAGCGATTATTCCTTTAGCATTAACCCCATTGCATGAATAAGATTCTCACCTCAAAACTTTCCTTTTCCATTCTGAAGTGGGATTTGAACTCGGGTTGTACATCAGCATGGTATGTACCTGGAACGGTCGCCGGTAGTAATTGTCGCCGACTTCGATGAGTCTTCCAATTTTTCACGTCGGGGGTAGCACCAATTTTCGGCGACAGTTCCAGTTTTTTATTTTAATATTACAGTAACCAATATATATATATATATATATATATATATATATATATATATATATATATATATATATATATATATATATTATATATATATATATATATATATATATATATATATATATATATGTGGCGGCTCGCACCACTGAGGTTTCGAACCGTCGCTCATCCAGCTCGAGCTCTCTCCCCACCGAGGCCTCGGACCATCGTTCACCGAGCTCGAGCACACTCGTTAGCCTGGCGTGATCGAGGCTGACCAATCAACGCCGACCAGGGAAGAGAGGTGCTGGGGAACGCCTGCTGATGGAAGCAGTATTCACCTCACAGCCAACACGTCCACACCACCTCTCTTGTACTTATTGTTGAGCTGTGTTACTTGTCCAGTAAATTGAATCGCTTCACCAAGTGTTTTCATCAGAACCGCTACAGTGGTTACCCCGGATAATCCAAAACGGTTTTTTTTGGATTTCATCATGCCTACTGACGACGTAAAGGATCAGCAGAACGAAGTTTCACTCAAGCTGCCCACCTTCTGGACTTCACAGCCCCAAGTGTGGTTCGAACAAGCTGAAGCCCAATTCCACATTCGCCAGATTACTGCCGACAGCACCAAGTACTACTACGTGGTTGGCGTGCTGGACTAGGACGCAGCTGGGCACATCATCGATCACCTCCGTCAGCCACCAGCCGATCAGAGGTACGAGGGGATCAAGACACTCCTTAACAACACGTTTGGTCTCAGTAGACGTACAAGGGCAGCTAAAATCCTGCACATGGATGGACTAGGAGACCGAAAACCGTCCGTGCTCATGAACGAGATGCTTGCATTAATGGACGGACACAAGCCCTGCCTCCTCTTCATACAAGTATTCCTGAAGCAGATGCCCGATGACATCCGCCTACTCCTCGCCGGTGATGACTTCCAGGACCCCAGACAGCTTGCAGCGCGAGCAGACGTTCTGTGGCAGGCCAAACAGCAGGGTGAAACTACCATCAGCAACGTGGCAGCTACGACCCGACGAGTTACGCGAACAACCGAACGACCGGTGAATGCTACCAACAAGGACAAGTGGTGCTACTACCACCAAAGGTGGGGTTCAGAGGCCCGCCGATGCCGCCCACCCTGCACGCATTCGGGAAACGACTGGGTCGGCCGTCAGTAGTGGCGACTGCTGCCGGCCATAAACACCACCTCCTCTACATTTGTGCTCGTCATTCAAGGCGGCGTTTCCTGGTTGACACAGGAGCAGAGGTTAGTGTATTGCCCCCCACTGGTACGGACACTCGCTCCGGGAAGAAAGGTCATCCCCTGACGGCCGCCAACGGCAGCAACATTAGAACATACGGGACCCGCACGATCCCCCTCAACTTCAACTGTTGCCGCTTCAAGTGGACGTTTAACATCGCCGACGTCTCACAACCACTGCTTGGCGCCGATTTCCTCCGGGCACACTTATTGCTCGTTGACGTCAAAGGACAACGTCTCGTTAACTCTGAAACGTTCGAGTCGATTAACTTGCGCCACGCCGAATGGCCAGCACCCCACCTCGGCTCGGTAACCTTTTCCGACAACGAGTATGCCAAGAACCTAGCTGACTTCCCGGACATCATAACGCCTCAGTACCAATCAGCCGTACCCAAGCATGGGATGATGCACCATATCCCCACCACCGGGCCACCTCTCCATGCACGCGCACGCAGGCTACCCCCCCCGACAGGCTCTTACAAGCCAAAGAAGAGTTCCGTAAGATGGAGGAAATGGGCATAGTGCGTCGCTCAGATAGCCCGTGGGCGTCGCCGTTGCACATGGTTCCGAAGTCATCTGGAGGCTGGAGGCCATGTGGGGACTATCGCCGTCTCAATGAGGTAAAAACAGCCGACCGGTGCCCCGTTCCCCACATCCAGGACTTCACGGCGAATCTTGACGGTGCCAGGATATTTTCTAAGATCGATCTGGTACGTGGCTACCACCAGATACCGGTCCACCCAGACGACATCAACAAGACTGCCATCATCACTCCGTTTGGACTCTTTGAGTTCTTACGTATGCCTTTTGGCCTTAAAAATGCTGCTCAAGCGTTCCAGCGCCTTATGGACAAGGTGGGCCGTGGTTTCGAATTTTTTTTCATCTACCTCGATGACATTCTCGTTGCCAGCCGTTCTCGACAGGAACACCCCGTCCATCTCAGGCAGCTCTTCCAGAGGCTAAATGAGCATGGCCTGGCCATCAACCTTGCCAAGTGCCAGTTTGGTTTCACTACCATCACCTTTCTCGGCCATTACATCGGGCAGCACGGGGCTGTGCCACTTCCATCCAAAGTCGAAGCCATCCGTAAGTTTCCTAAGCCCACTAAGTTGAAAGGACTCCAGGAGTTTATTGGCATGGTGATCTTCTACATCGCTTCGTGCCGGCAGCCGCCAGGATCATGCAGCCGCTGTTCAGGGTTCTAGCTAACAAGCCTAAAGCGCTCCTTTGGGACGATGCAGCTACGACCGCGTTTGAAAGCGCAAAGGAGACATTAGCAAAGGCAACTATGTTGGTGCACCCACGAGTCAACGCACCAACAGCTCTCACGGTCGACGCATCTGACACAGCCGTAGGTGGAGTACTAGAACAACTTATCAACGGTAACTGGCAACCTCTTGCCTTTTTCAGTCGCCACCTGCGACCCCCGGAGCGGAAGTACAGCGCGTTTGATCGGGAACTCCTCGCTCTCTACCTGGCCATCCGTCATTTCCGTTACTTCCTCGAGGGCAGAGATTTCACAGTTTTTACGGAACACATGCCTCTCACCTTTGCTTTTGCCAAAGTCTCAGACCCTTGGTCAGCCAGACAGCAGCGCCACCTGCCCTGTATTTCAGAGTACACTACTTGCGTTCAGCACGTCTCTGGGAAGAGTAATATAGTGGAGCAGATATGTGACATATTGCGACCGAATTGTGGGTTTGATGATAAGAGCATGGCCTTTGGCACAGTTAGGACATCCCCTTAGGAATATTTTTGGATATATGGACATCGCATATTTGTCCCATGGTAGCTTTGGCGGCCATTTTACAAAATGGCGACCACAATTTACTATTTTTGCCCATAAGTTGAACTCTATCAAGTATGGTTGGTGCAAAACACATTCTAGTGGATCTATGTATCAGTTGTTATTGACATGTTATGCATAGGTCTCACATGGACTTGAACACAATTATGTATGGTGGCCTAACAGGGACGTAAATATCGTCCGCAAATACACAGCTGGCGTTTGCTCGAGATGTTAAGTCACTCTCCGGTGTCATGAGAGAGATGGGGAACCCCTTTTGTGATGACAGCAATGATCTCCCGGTACTAGGCAGCAGGGACCTGGCAGACCCAGCAGTCATCAACACTGTGCGCCAGATCGAGAAGCTGGGGCAGGAGCAGTACCACACGTATGTCAATGAGCGGCTTGTGAACCAGACGAAGCCCATCACCGACCCAATCAGGAGAAACAAGCTTCCTCTCTTCAGCCGATCTCCAGTCAGAGAGAAATCAATAACCCAGCTTCAGCTGCCGTCGCTCAAGAATGACTGCTCCCTATTCTCCCGGTTGTTCATTGCAGCCCAGATGCGTGATGGAGATCTCGACGAATTCTTTGCTCATGAGAACCAAGCCTGTCCCCCTGCCCTGTCACAGATGGGCAAAATGAGACTGGGCAAAAAGTCTGACCTCGTGGCATGCGTAGAAGATATGATCCCCCCACAAGAGAATGTTGCCAGTCCTCACGTTGAAGTCATCATCCATGATGGAGCAGCTATCACCAACATGCTGGCACTTGGTGGTGCGAAGACCTTCTCTGACTATGCAACACAGGTTTTCTTGCCGTACATCACATCTCAGCTACAGCATGCAATCAGAGTGGATGTCGTCTGGGATGAATACCTGTCAGACAGTTTGAAGGCCGACACTCGATCAAAGAGAGGTAGAGGCATCCGGAGACGAGTCGAGCCATCTAGTTTCATACCAGGAAACTGGCAGGTCTTCCTACGGATCGACGAGAACAAGGTGGAGCTGTTCTCCTTCCTAGCGACGAGACTAGCTGCTCAAGAGACGGAAAAACAAGTCATCAGCACTCTCCACAAAGACGTGGTCTGTACGCATGCCAGAGACATCGCTGGTCTTGCTCCATGTACACATGAAGAAGCAGATACCAGGACGCTGCTCCACGCGGAAGATCCTGTCAAGCAGGGCTACACCAAGGTGTCGATCCGCACAGTTGACACGGATGTCGTAGTCCTTGTGGTGGCAGCAGCCGAACGCCTCAACATAGATGAGCTGTGGGTTGACTTCGGTACCGGGAAAAGCTTTAGGTTCTCAGCAGCTCACGAGATTGCCCAGGCATTGGGGCCTGACAAGTGTCGAGGATTATCCTCATTTCATGCCTTCACTGGGTGTGATACCGTGTCAATCTTTGGAGGCAGGAGCAAAAAGACTGCATGGGAGACGTGGAAGGCCTGTGATGAGGTCACTGCGACCTTCTGTGCCTTGGGCGCTACACCAAACCCCTCAATCGTAGATGACACCTTGGAGCGTTTCGTCGTTCTCCTGTATGATCGCACTAGCAGCCACGAGCATGTCAACGATACACGTTAGCAGCTCTTCACCCAGAAGCGTCGAGCAATAGATGCTCTCGCGCCAACTCGAGAAGCCCTCAGACAGCACATCAGGTCAGGAGAACTGCCTACCAAGCTGGCTACTGTTGGGGCCAGATGATGGTTGCTGCAGAAGAGCTCCCATCCCCTAGCGAATGGGGGTGGGTGAAGAGTGACACTGGCTGGGACGTCTGCTGGACAACCCTCCCGGAGGCAACGCAAGTATGCCGGCAACTTCTCAGATGCGGCTGCAAGAAGGGATGCAGAGGACAATGCAAGTGTTTGAAGGCTGTACTCCAGTGCACGGCACTATGCCACTGCGGCGGACAGTGTGCTCGGGAGTAGAGCTTGCAGTATCATGGACGGCTTAGAGAACACAACTATAACCCCTTTGTATAGGTCAACTGGGGATTGCAGGCCCCATCTACTACCATGATTACTACCAAGGAGAATATTTCGTTAGCTTATAAGATCCAACTACATCACGTACATGTGTACACGGGTGGTTGGCATTAATGTACGTTTGATCCTCGGGTTGCTCACCTATATCGCTTTTGTCCGCATGGCGGATTGTTATATTTTAAAATGATGTAGACATGTACCCACTGACAATGTAAGGCTCAAATATCAATGTAAGATAATATACAGGCTTGCGCGGATGATCTTTACGCCAGAATCCGTTCATCAAGATTTACCGCGCAGATTTAAAGTTGCTTCCCAAGCTATAAAAAAATGTAGAAGGCATGAATCGTATGTCTGACAGCGGCGTACATCATCTTGCACACTCACCGGTGGGTGGGAGGCAGCGTTTCCCTCCCTCTCCTCCCTCCATAGGCGGTTGACAGTTTGCATGATTTTGAACTTATAGCCTGCAGCGTTCCCCTGCATCCCGTGTTTTTGCCTGTTTTTGCTGGATTACATAATGGGTGGAAAACATACGGATGGCACAACGATTCAAGCAATCATTGATCTTTACAAGGCTGGGATCAATAATAAGGAAATTTGCAAGCTTAAAGGACTAAAGCTTAGAACAGTGCAAAATTTGATCCGCCGATTTAAGGCTGGCGGAGAGGTGAATCTCCCGCTCCCAAAAAAACAACCTGGGAAACAAAAAAAAACGTGTAACAGAACCAGGAGCGTGTTAAGGCGACAGCTTGATGCCAATCCTAGCCTTACAGCCAGAGAACTGAAGGAGGAAAATCATACTCTTCTTGGTAATGTGTCGCTTCGTACTGTACAGGAAACTTTGAAACGTGACCTTGGCTACAGGTGTTGCCGGGCGCGGAATAAGCCACTGATAAATGACCGCCAAAGGAAGAAAAGGCTTCACTTTGCAAAGAAATACAGAGATTGGCCTCTCGACAAGTGGCGGGCTGTGCTGTGGAGTGACGAAAGCACATTTTGTGTGAGTGGAGGAGGACCAGCAAAAGTGTACCGTCGTCCCGGCTCAGACCCCACCGAGCCTCGCTACACAAGAAAGACCACAAAACACCCTCCCAGCTTAATGGTGTGGGGTTGCTTTACTTTTCATGGTATTGGGAACTTAATTATTTTCCCAAAGAACACAACTGTTAACAAAGTGGTGTATTTTGATCTTTTAAATGACCACCTGGAGGACTGCTTTGAAAAGACACGAGCACAGATTTTCCAACAGGGTGGAGCATCCTGCCACACAGCTCGAGATGTGATACAGTGGCTTGATGACTGCAAGATTGGGAGAATAGATGACTGGCCAGGTAATTCTCCCGATATATCACCCATAGAAAATCTTTGGGCCATCATTAAAGGCAAACTCCGCTCACGTGACACCTCTACACTCCCCAAGCTTGAAATGGAGCTCCGAAAGTGTTGGGAAGAATTTAAGCCTGAGTTCCTTCAAAATCTTGCTGACAGTGTACCACGTCGCCTTCAAAGGGTCATCAAGAGGAAGGGCTACGCAACGAAATACTAACTACAATTGTAAGTGTTGATATTCTACATTATTTTGTTATAAACATGGTGCGTCATACGTGTAAACATTCACTTTTCGGAGGCGTGCACTGATTATCCACGCAAACTGTATAAGGGTAAACGCACTTCCACAGTGGCAGTAGAGTTTAACGTTAAAATGCTCATATTCAGATTTCAAAAAAAAGGAAAAAACGCATAGAAAAACAAATTTGGCATATTTGTGATGTAGTAGGCCCCATGAACCCATTATGTAAGTTGTATGACCTTGAATTGGCATCCCAGATTATATTTCAAGTGATATTGCATCACTTGCATGCATGTCCAGTTCAGAAACGTGCACAACTCCTACAGATTATGTGTTTTGTAATACCCGATCACGGCCATTTTGTACAATGGCCGCCATTTTGGCCCCAGGAGGAATGTGCAATGTCCCTATATCCAAAAATCTTCCTAGTGGTAAGTATTAAATATGAGCCAAATTATATGCTTTTATCATCAAACCCACAATCTTTTCACATATCTGCTGCACTAATAGTAGCAGAGGACCCTACCATTGAGCCCGTGACCAATTTCTCCTGATCAAAGTTTGAAGGTGGTTTTTAAATGACTTGAGGATACTGAACAAAATAAGCCCCCATGTCCCTCGCAAAAATGCGGGCTAACTCCGCCAGGGGGCAAAATCCAAGATGGCCACCGTGAGAACTAGATTTGTCATATCTTCACTAATTTCATAGCTATTAATATGTTCTTGGTGTCTAAATGTATGTTTTTTAGGTCAAGGAAAGCATTAAAGACATCATAGAGTGGATTTGTGGACAAAAAGTCATTGTAATTGACTATTTTATTAAAAAGTGAAGACAAAACATTTCAATATTCATCCTTTTCGAGATTTTTCGAGGCTTATTGGCCACTAAACACATGAAGCTTTTTTCACTGGATTATAACTCAAGTTGATGTTACTGAAAAAAGATGTAGCCCAATTCATCTCAAAACGTGTTACAAGAACTCCAAGTAACACGATATGGCTGATACACAATTTGAATTTGTTCTATTAGTATGTGTATATTGCCGATGTATTCTAGGTGTCAACAAATAGGTTTTTCAGACCAAGGTTTTCAATGCTAATATACATGGAATTAATTTGTTTAATCAAAATTGAAAACAATTATTGATTTATCCTAACTCATTACATATTTCAGATAAATCAGGCAAAATCCACCACCTATCATAACTATTTAACTGACAATTATGGATAACATGAATGGGCAATATTATACATCAATGTCATTATCCTCGTCTTCATCATATGAATCGCTCTCTCCTGAATCAGTATCTCCTGGT
The DNA here is from genome assembly GCA_016584305.1 of Chionoecetes opilio. Classification (NCBI taxonomy): domain Eukaryota; kingdom Metazoa; phylum Arthropoda; class Malacostraca; order Decapoda; family Majidae; genus Chionoecetes; species Chionoecetes opilio. The sequence continues at coordinate 29,136 of JACEEZ010023392.1, read as the reverse complement.
GTTAGGTCTTGAAGTTGAACGACATCCTTCAAATACATTGGTAGTGCTGGTCTTGTGTCTCGCACTGGCTTACACAAGCCATTCTCAACAGCCCATCCATGTGCAAGTGGAGACGGAGAAGGATCTACCTTATGATAATTGAGAAGCATGTGTGTTTGATAATTTCCTCTTGTTACCTTCAGGTCATGTGAATCTCTATCTGGTGGAAGTCTCAGTGTTGATTTTCTCTTCATCTGGTTCCATTTTCGTGCCCTTGCTTCACCCATAAATTTGTTCACCTTGTCATTATAGATGTATCTTAAGGTGAATATTGCCATGTCATTCAGAACAGACTGTGTGACCGGCAATGACTTGCCAAAACAACACAGCAGAGCACGTGCATCATCTGAGATTCCCTTGGTAAAAATTGATGCTTTCCCGTGGCCAAAAAAGGCAGTTGTGGTGTCTGATCCGCTGTGAATATGTAATTGAACTATAATCTCTGCTACCTCTTTGGAGCATAGTTTTTTACAATCTATGATGTTCTTCTTCCTCTTGACTGCTAACACTCCATCTATTGTATGGGCAACATATGCAGACAAAACTAGAACGTCTGTATCTTCAGCATCAATGACAACATCAGTATCAATGCCTGATCTTCTGATTTGGGAATATATAAAGAAGATAATCGTGTCTGCTTCGATGTGTTCACATTCAAAATTGCCAATTCTGTCTCCTGTGGATAAATTCCAACACTTTGGACCCACTGAATATACAAACTGGACATTAGGATGTTCACAGCACCTTAGACGGATCTCATCTTGGAGAAATGACAGCAAGCGTTGTTCATTAGCTGGATTGTGCAACAAATCCTGGAAAGCTCTAGCTGAGGGAAATTTGTCTGAAGGCCGGATGAAGATGTTCTTAGAGCCTTCAATATTACTAGAGCGTAGATTTCGTTCACTGTCTTTGATGGTAAATGGCAAGTCATAGCGGTCGTTCACCAACACAATTTTTGAACTTGACCCACGCATCATAAAGATTCAGAACATCCTTGTAGCTGATTTCAAGAGAAAACTTAAGCATCAAGTCAATTATTTCTCGACTTTGAGTCAGGCCATGTAGCGTCAGTGCCAGCGTCACCTTGAATAATGTTTGTTTCCCCGTTATGTATGAAGTTAGCAGAGATGTCAGTGCCAGCACTGCCGGGTCTTGGTGGTCTTCACCAGCCTTTGGCTTCTTCAACAAGGTTACAAATTTATACAAGAGCTCGTCCGAGTCCTCCTCGTCTACCAATTCATCGACATGAGGTGGCCATGACATCACTTGTGCCTGTGATGCATGTGCATTGATCCGTTGTGCTACGGTTGAAATCAGTTGGTCGTCAGTTAGACCCCAGCAGTTGATAGCAGCTTCTGCATAACTACCCCCAGAATAGGTATCATAAGCCAATGCACTGTGGTTCTTCTGGCAGCGTTCATGAAAGCCTCTGCCATCGTGAAATTCTTCCTGTATCATAGTTTTGACGGTGCATGATTTCACCACTCCAACATTCATTCCAAAATGACGCAGCATCTGAATATAATCTTGAAGAAGGCTCTGTGATGTGCGAAGTTCATGCTGCTCCAGCACGACATTTTGAATATGTTTGAACCACATCTCTTTCACCTCTGATAAATGCACATGCTGCAGATGAAGATTGGGATCATCTTTTCCTGTATGGTGGCTGATATGTACTTTATCCAACATGTTCGGTGATAACGGATTTCAACTGCAAATGGGTCTGAAGTTGACTCAATAAAGGTCAACAGCCGTTCTCTCATGGTAAGATCTTCTAAGTACACAGTGTGGCTTTTGAAGGCATACCATGCATTCAGCTGTTGCATGATATGCCACTTGTCTCTTCCGTGATGTTTCTGGTCTTCAGGTTTCATACACCATATGCATAGGTTCTTGTCATGTACTGAACCTGTGATGGAACATATGCATAGGTTCTTGTCATGTACTGAACCTGTGATGGAACATATGCATAGGTTCTTGTCATGTACTGAACCTGTGATGGAACATATGCATAGGTTCTTGTCATGTACTGAACCTGTGATGGAACATATGCATAGGTTCTTGTCATGTACTGAACCTGTAATGGAACATATGCATAGGTTCTTGTCATGTACTGAACCTGTGATGGAACATATGCATAGGTTCTTGTCATGTACTGAACCTGTGATGGAACGTGTCTGTCTTGTACCAGTTTCAATTGGACCTTGACTTGAAGAGGGGACAGTTTGCATCGGTGCTGCAGTTCCTACATTTTCAGCATGGCATTTCTCTTTTCCACTCAGGGCTTGCTTCAGTTTTCTACTAGTGAATAAGTTCAGCTTACAATTTTGATGGAAGTACACACCATTCGATCCATTTTCCCAGACAACTTCATCATACACTGAACCAAAGATAGCCAGCCCTACCCATGGCCTTGCATGCTCCTTAAGATTGTTCCAGGCATCTAGGTTTGTGTTGTTTGGATCTTCATCACAATCAAGATGACACAAGATACAGGAACCAATGGCTGCATCTTCACTCCTCCGCTTTTGACTTTTCTGTGGTAGTCTCGACATCTTTCAATCTGTAAACAAAAGGATATATTATTAAAAAGATGATAATAAGGCAATCATATCTTAATAAATTTAACTGTAAATTAATGAGTATATATGCTTGATACGATTATTGACGATTATTGACATTTTTTGTGTTCATTTTTTAATAAAATATTCAATTACAATGACTTTTTGTCCACAAATCCACTCTATGATGTCTTCAATGCTTTCCTTGACCTAAAATACATACATTTAGATACGAAGAGCATATTAATAGCTATTAAAGGAGTAAAAATATGACAAATCTAGTTTTCACGGCGGCCATCTTGGATTTTGACCCTGGCGGGGTTAGCCCGCACTTTTGCGAGGGACATGGGGGCTTATTTTGTTCAGTATCCTCAAATAATTTAAAAACTCCTTCAAACCTTGATCAGGAGAATGTGTCACTGGCTCAATGGTAGGGTCCTCTACTGTACGGTCGCAGATGCGCTCTCGCGCGCCGTCAGCAATACCATCCACGCTCTGGCGCCAGGCATCGACTATATGGCCCTGGCGGCTGCCCAGCAAGATGATGAGGAGATGCTCGCCTACCGCACTGCCATCTCGGGCATGGTATTGGAGGATGTACGATTTGGGCCGATAAACACGACACTCCTCTGTGACGTGTCTACTGGACAGCCGACACCCATCATCCCCGCTGCCTGGCGCCGCCGGATTTTCGACACTGTGCACGGCCTTGCTCACCCTTCCATTCGAGCGACAAAGGCACTGATAGCAGCTAAGTTTATGTGGCACAGGCGTTGCGCAAGCAGGTTGGAAACTGGGCAAGAGCGTGCATCGCTTGTCAAACCTTCAAGATTCAGCGACATACCAATGCAGAGCTACAGAGCCTCGCTCTGCCGGAACGACGCTTCCACCACATCAACGTGGACATCGTAGGACCGCTTCCCCAGGCCAGAGGAGTTACTTACCTGTTCACCATCGTGGACCGATATACAAGATGGCCGGAAACAATCCCGCTCTCGGATACTTCCACCGCCTCATGTGCACGTGCTCTCATCGCCTCCTGGATCGCCAGCTTCGGTGTTCCAGCAGACATCTCTTCAGACACACACATCTCTTCAGGCACAGTTCACCTCTGGACTATGGTCAGCAATGGCCCAGCTTCTTGGCGTAAAGCTGCACCACACAACTGCCTACCATCCACAGGCAAACGGTCTGGTGGAACGTTTTCACCGGCACATGAAGACATCACTCATGGCAAAACTAACGGGCCCCGACTGGATGGATGAATTGCCGTGGGTCTTGTTGGGCATACGCACAGCTCCAAAGGAAGACCTGGCAGCCTCCTCGGCTGAGCTGGTATACGGCGCCCCGCTTACAGTCCCAGGAGATTTCATCCCAGCAGCGCGCGGACAATAGGAATCTCCTTCGACCATGCGTACACGCCTCCGCGAGAAAGTTGGGAGGCTTTCTCCTGTCCCTACATTTCGACACAGCCTCACAACCAGGTATGTCCCACCCGAATTACAAGACAGTCATTACGTTTTCCTCCGCGGAGAT
>JACEEZ010023392.1:5000-17500 GCA_016584305.1 Chionoecetes opilio | reverse complement strand
AGGGAACATAGTCCGTGGTCAAAAAGTATGTGGTTCTCGTGGGGTTGGTGTTGGTGGTGGATGTGGTGGTGTTCAGAGCTGGGCACTAAATACATTGAATGTATTTAAATACTAAATACTATATACGTGGGAGAAATGTATTTAATTACTAAATACTAAATACATTTTACGAAGGTATTTAAATACTAAATACTAAATACTAAATACATCAATTTTATTTAAATACATTTGTAAATACATTTTAAATATACAGATGTCCGAAAAAAATGTATTTCCTTAGATTTTGGGTTTCCTTAGAAATGTTCTTCTCAGGCCTAAATTTCCTAAAAACAAGGAAATTTCCTTGAAAGCAGCAAGCCTGGTTCACTGTAACATCAGGGTTGCCAGATAGTTGGGCGGGTTTATGGCCAAAATAACTGATAAAAATGTATTTAAATTTGTATATAATATGTATTTAAATACAATGTATTTAAATACTCATAAAAGTATTTAAATACTGTATTTAAATACATGACAACCAATGTATTTATAAATACATTTCTAAATACACAAATGTAATTTAATACGTATTTAAATACAATGTATTTAAATACTGCCCAGCTCTGGTGGTGTTGGGGTGAGTTCGATGTTGGTGGGGGATGTGGTGGTGGCGGTGGATGTGGTGGTGGTGGGGGATGTGGTGGTGGTGAGGTGAGGACAGGTAAGAACACATGGGGTGCCCGCCTCACACTTGAGGGTGTGTGGGTTGAAGACCTCCCCGTGCGGGCAGGTGAAGGAGGTCATGGTGGGCGGCGTGCAGAAGAAGAACTTGGTACAGTCGTTGGGGTCCGGCACCTGCTGACCCGCGTAGGTGCAGTGGGGCAAGCAGGGGTCGCAGTACCTGTAGCAGAGGGAGTTGTCTGTCTGACAGGTGCCCGTGTGGAAGTCAAAGTAGGGCGTGGGTGGGGGGCAAGACTCCAGCAGCGTGTGGCCGCCGTTGAGACAGACGTAATAGTTGGAACAGTTATGCTCGTGGGGCTGCACGGTGCCTGTGTTGTCCAGGCGACAGTCGGCCACGCAGGGGCTACACAGCGGCGAGCAGAAGCCCGGCGGGGCGGAGACGATCTCCTGACAGCGGGGAAGCGTTAGCTGGTCGTTAAAATACTGGCTGTCCGGGCATTCGAGGGGCGTCGCCGAGGGGATCAGCTCACCTGTGTGGGTGTGGAGCAGGTGTCACTAAAGGCATGGCTGTACACTCCTAGCGATTTCGATCTGCCAACACCCTCACCCCCTGTACCCTGCCGACACCCTCATCCCCTGTACCCTGCCAGCACCCTCATCCCCTGTACCCTGCCAGCACCCTCACCCCCTGTACCCTGCCAGCACCCTCACCCCCTGTACCCTGCCAGCACCCTCACCCCCTGTACCCTGCCGACACCCTCATCCCCTGTACCCTGCCAGCACCCTCACCCCCTGTACCCTGCCGACACCCTCATCCCCTGTACCCTGCCAGCACCCTCACCCCCTGTACCCTGCCAGCACCCTCACCCCCTGTACCCTGCCAGCACCCTCACCCCCTGTACCCTGCCAGCACCCTCACCCCCTGTACCCTGCCAGCACCCTCATCCCCTGTACCCTGCCAGCACCCTCACCCCCTGTACCCTGCCAGCACCCTCACCCCTGTACCCTGCCAGCACCCTCATCCCCTGACCCTGCAGCACCCTCACCCCCTGTACCCTGCCACACCCTCACCCCTGTACCCTGCCGACACCTCCTCCCCTGTACCCTGCCACACCCTCACCCCTGTACCCTGCCAGCACCCTCATCCCCGTACCCTGCCAGCTCCCTCACCCCTGTACCCTGCCACACCCTCATCCCCCTGTACCCTGCCACACCTCTACCCCTGTACCCTGCCACACCCTCATCCCTGTACCCTGCCAGCACCCTCATCCCCTGTACCCTGCCAGCACCCTCACCCCCTGTACCCTGCCAGCACCCTCACCCCTGTACCCTGCCGACACCCTCATCCCTGTACCCTGCCAGCACCCTCACCCCTGTACCCTGCCAGCACCCTCATCCCTGTACCCTGCCAGCACCCTCATCCCCTGTACCCTGCCAGCACCCTCACCCCCTGTACCCTGCCAGCACCCTCACCCCTGTACCCTGCCAACACCCTCATCCCCTGTACCCTGCCAGCACCCTCATCCCCTGTACCCTGCCACCACCCTCACATCCCCTGTACCCTGACCAGCACCCTCACCCCCTGTACCCTGCCGACACCCTCATCCCCTGTACCCTGCCAGCACCCTCATCCCCCTGTACCCTGCCACACCCTCATCCCCTGTACCCTGCCAGCACCCTCACCCCCTGTACCCTGCCAGCACCCCTCACCCCCTGTACCCTGCCAGCACCCTCACCCCCTGTACCCTGCCAGACCCTCACCCTGTACCCTGCCAGCACCCTCCCCCTGTACCCTGCCAACACCCTCATCCCCTGTACCCTGCCAACCCCTCATCCCTGTACCCTGCCAGCACCCTCATCCCCTGTACCTGCCAACACCCTCATCCCCTGTACCCTGCCAGCACCCTCACCCCTGTACCCTGCCAACACCCTCATCCCCTGTACCCTGCCAGCACCCTCACCCCCTGTACCCTGCCAGCACCCTCACCCCCTGTACCCTGCCACACCCTCATCCCCTGTACCCTGCCACACCCTCATCCCCTGTACCCTGCCAGCACCCTCATCCCCTGTACCCTGCCAACACCCTCATCCCCTGTACCCTGCCAGACCCTCACCCCCTGTACCCTGCCAACACCCTCATCCCCTGTACCCTGCCAACCCCTCATCCCCTGTACCCTGCCAGCACCCTCATCCCCCTGTACCCTGCCAAACCCTCATCCCCTGTACCCTGCCAGCACCCTCATCCCCTGTACCCTGCCACACCCTCATCCCCTGTACCCTGCCACACCCTCATCCCCTGTACCCTGCCAACACCCTCATCCCCTGTACCCTGCCAGCACCCTCATCCCCTGTACCCTGCCAGCACCCTCATCCCCTGTACCCTGCCAACACCTCATCCCCTGTACCCTGCCAACACCCTCATCCCCTGTACCCTGCCAGCACCCTCATCCCCTGTACCCTGCCAGCACCCTCACCCCTGTACCCTGCCAGCACCCTCATCCCCTGTACCCTGCCAACACCCTCATCCCTGTACCCTGCCAACCCTCATCCCCTGTACCCTGCCAGCACCCTCATCCCCTGTACCCTGCCAACACCCTCATCCCCTGTACCCTGCCAGTACCCTCATCCCCTGTACCCTGCCAGCACCCTCATCCCCTGTACCCTGCCATACCCTCATCCCTGTACCCTGCCAGCACCCTCATCCCTGTACCCTGCCAACACCCTCATCCCCTGTACCCTGCCAGCACCCTCATCCCCTGTACCCTGCCAGTACCCTCATCCCCTGTACCCTGCCAGCACCCTCATCCCCCTGTACCCTGCCAACACCCTCATCCCCTGTACCCTGCCAGCACCCTCACCCCTGTTACCCTGCCAACACCCTCATCCCCTGTACCCTGCCAGCACCCTCATCCCCTTACCCTGCCAACACCCTCATCCCCTGTACCCTGCCAGCACCCTCACCCCCTGTACCCTGCCAGCCACCCTCATACCCCTGTACCCTGCCAGCACCCTCATCCCCTGTACCCTGCCAGTACCTCATCCCCTGTACCCTGCCAGCACCCTCATCCCCTGTACCCTGCCGACACCCTCACCCCTGTACCCTGCCAAAACACCCTCACCCCCTGTACCCTGCCAGTACCCTCATCCCCTGTACCCTGCCAGCACCCTCATCCCCTGTACCCTGCCAACACCCTCACCCCCTGTACCCTGCCAGTACCCTCACCCCCTGTACCCTGCCAGCACCCTCATCCCCTGTACCCTGCCAGCACCCTCATCCCCTGTACCCTGCCAACACCCTCATCCCTGTACCTGCCAACACCCTCACCCCCCTGTACCCTGCCAGCACCCTCACCCCTGTACCCTGCCAGCACCCTCATCCCCTGTACCCTGCCAGCACCTCATCCCCTGTACCCTGCCAGCACCCTCATCCCCTGTACCCTGCCAACACCCTCACCCCCCTGTACCCTACCAACACCCTCACCCCCTGTACCCTACCAGCACCCTCACCCCTGTACCCTGCCAGCACCTCATCCCTATACCCTACCAACACCCTCATCCCCTGTACCCTGCCAACACCCTCACCCCCTGTACCCTACCAACACCCTCACCCCCTGTACCCTACCAGCACCCTCACCCCCTGTACCCTGCCAGCACCTCATCCCCTGTACCCTGCCAACACCCTCACCCCCTGTACCCTGCCAGCACCTCATCCCCTGTACCCTACCAACACCCTCATCCCCTGTACCCTGCCAGCACCCATCCCCTGTACCCTGCCAACACCTCACCCCCTGTACCCTGCCAGTACCTCACCCCCTGTACCCTGCCAGCACCCTCATCCCCTGTACCCTGCCAGCACCTCTCCCCTGTACCCTGCCAACACCCTCATCCCCTGTACCCTGCCAAACACCCTCACCCCCCTGTACCCTGCCACACCCTCACCCCCTGTACCCTGCCAGCACCCTCTCCCCTGTACCCTGCCAGCACCTCATCCCCTGTACCCTGCCAGCACCCTCACCCCCTGTACCCTGCCAACACCCTCACCCCCCTGTACCCTACCAACACCCTCACCCCCTGTACCCTGCCAACACCCTCATCCCCTGTACCCTGCCAACACCCCTCATCCCCTGTACCCTGCCAACACCCTCACCCCCTGTACCCTGCCAGCACCCTCACCCTGTACCCTGCCAGCACCCTCATCCCCTGTACCTGCAGCACCTCATCCCCTGTACCCTGCCAGCACCCTCATCCCCTGTACCCTGCCAACAACCCTCACCCCTGTACCCTGCCAAACACCCTCAACCCCCTGTACCCTACCAGCACCCTCACCCCCTGTACCCTGCCAACACCCTCACCCCCTGTACCCTGCCAACACCCTCACCCCCTGTACCCTACCAGCACCCTCACCCCTGTACCCTGCCAACACCCTCACCCCCCTGTACCCTGCCAACACCCTCACCCCCTGTACCCTGCCAGCACCCTCACCCCCTGTACCCTGCCAACACCCTCACCCCCTGTACCTACCAGCACCCTCACCCCCTGTACCCTGCCAACACCCTCACCCCCTGTACCCTGCCAACACCCTCATCCCTGTACCCCTGCCACACCCTCACCCCCTGTACCCTGCCAACACCCTCATCCCCTGTACCCTGCCAGCACCCTCACCCCCTGTACCCTGCCAACACCCTCACCCCCTGTACCTACCAGCACCCTCACCCCCTGTACCCTGCCAACACCCTCACCCCCTGTACCCTGCCAACACCCTCCACCCTGTACCCTACCAGCACCCTCACCCCCTGTACCCTGCCAACACCCTCACCCCCTGTACCCTGCCAACACCCTCACCCCCTGTACCCTGCCAGCACCCTCACCCCCTGTAACCCTGCCAACACCCTCACCCCCTGTACCCTGCCAGCACCCTCACCCCCTGTACCCTGCCAACACCCTCATCCCCTGTACCCTACCAGCACCCTCACCCCCTGTACCCTGCCAACACCCTCATCCCCTGTACCCTGCCAACACCCTCACCCCCTGTACCCTACCAGCACCCTCACCCCCTGTACCCTGCCAACACCCTCACCCCCTGTACCCTACCAGCACCCTCACCCCCTGTACCCTGCCAAACCCTCACCCCCTGTACCCTACCAGCACCCTCACCCCCTGTACCCTGCCAACACCCTCACCCCCTGTACCCTGCCAACACCCTCACCCCCTGTACCCTGCCAACCACCCTCATCCCCGTACCCTGCCAACACCCTCACCCCTGTACCCTACCAGCACCCTCATCCCCTGTACCCTGCCAGCACCCTCACCCCCTGTACCCTACCAGCACCCTCACCCCCTGTCCCTGCCGACAACCCTCACCCCCTGTACCCTGCCAACACCCTCACCCCCTGTACCCTGCCAGCACCCTCATCCCCCTGTACCCTGCCAAACACCCTCACCCCCTGTACCCTGCCGACACCTCACCCCCTGTACCCTGCCAACACCCTACCCCCTGTACCCTGCCAGCACCCTCACCCCCTGTACCCTGCCAACACCCTCACCCCCTGTACCCTGCCAGCACCCTCATCCCCTGTACCCTGCCAACACCCTCAACCCCCTGTACCCTGCCAGCACCCTCACCCCCTGTACCCTGCCAGCACCCTCATCCCCTGTACCCTGCCAACACCTTCACCCACCTGTACCCTGCCAACACCCTCACCCCCTGTACCCTGCCAGCACCCTCACCCCTGTACCCTGCCAGCACCCTCACCCCCTGTACCCTGCCAGCACCCTCACCCCCTGTACCCTGCGACACCCTCATCCCCTGTACCTGCCAGCACCCTCACCCCCTGTACCCTGCCAACACCCTCATCCCCTGTACCCTGCCAACACCCTCACCCCCTGTACCCTGCCAGCACCCTCACCCCCTGTACCCTGCCAACACCCTCATCCCCTGTACCCTGCCAGCACCCTCATCCCCTGTACCCTGCCAACACCCTCATCCCCTGTACCCTGCCAGCACCCTCACCCCCTGTACCCTGCCAACACCCTCATCCCCTGTACCCTGCCAACACCCTCATCCCCTGTACCCTGCCAGCACCCTCATCCCCTGTACCCTGCCAACACCCTCATCCCCTGTACCCTGCCAGCACCCTCACCCCCTGTACCCTGCCAGCACCCTCACCCCCTGTACCCTGCCGACACCCTCATCCCCTGTACCCTGCCAGCACCCTCATCCCCTGTACCCTGCCAGCACCCTCATCCCCTGTACCCTGCCAACACCCTCATCCCCTGTACCCTGCCAACACCCTCAATCCCCTGTACCCTGCCAACACCCTCATCCCCTGTACCCTGCCAACACCCCTCATCCCCTGTACCCTGCCAGCACCCTCATCCCCTGTACCCTGCCAACACCCTCATCCCCTGTACCCTGCCAGCACCCTCACCCCCTGTACCCTGCCAGCACCCTCACCCCCTGTACCCTGCCAACACACCTCATCCCCTGTACCCTGCCGACACCCTCACCCCCTGTACCCTGCCGACACCCTCACCCCCTGTACCCTGCCAGCACCCTCATCCCCTGTACCCTGCCAACACCCTCACCCCCTGTACCCTGCCAACACCCTCATCCCCTGTACCCTGCCAGCACCCTCACCCCTGTACCCTGGCCAACACCCTCACCCCCTGTACCCTGCCGACACCCTCACCCCCTGTACCCTGCCAGCACCCTCATCCCCTGTACCCTGCCAACACCCTCACCCCCTGTACCCTGCCAACACCCTCATCCCCTGTACCCTGCCAGCACCCTCATCCCCTGTACCCTGCCGACACCCTCATCCCCTGTACCCTGCCGAACCCTCATCCCCTGTACCCTGCCAGTACCCTCATCCCCTGTACCCTGCCAGCACCCTCACCCCCTGTACCCTGCCAAACACCCTCACCCCCTGTACCCTGCCAACACCCTCACCCCCTGTACCCTGCCAGCACCCTCATCCCCTGTACCCTGCCAGTACCCTCATCCCCTGTACCCTGCCAAACACCCTCATCCCCTGTACCCTGCCAACACCCTCATCCCCTGTACCCTGCCAACACCCTCACCCCCTTTACCCTGCCAACACCCTCACCCCCTGTAACCCTGCCAGCACCCTCACCCCCTGTACCCTGCCAGCACCCTCACCCCCTGTTACCCTGCCAGCACCCTCACCCCCCTGTACCCTGCCAGCACCCTCACCCCCTGTACCCTGCCGACACCCTCACCCCTGTACCCTGCCAGCACCCTCATCCCCTGTACCCTGCCGACACCCTCACCCCCTGTACCCTGCCAAACACCCTCACCCCCTGTACCCTGCCAGCACCCTCACCCCCTGTACCCTGCCAGCACCCTCATCCCCTGTACCCTGCCAGCACCCTCACCCCCTGTACCCTGCCAGCACCCTCACCCCCCCTGTACCCTGCCGACACCCTCAACCCCCTGTACCCCTGCCGACACCCTCATCCCCTGTACCCTGCCAACCCCTCACCCCCTGTACCCTGCCAACACCCTCACCCCCTGTACCCTGCCAACACCCTCATCCCCTGTACCCTGCCAGCACCCTCATCCCCTGTACCCTGCCAGCACCCTCACCCCTGTACCCTGCCAACACCCTCACCCCCTGTACCCTGCCGACCAACCCTCACCCCCTGTACCCTGCCAGCACACCTCACCCCTGTACCCTGCCGACACCCTCATCCCCTGTACCCTGCCGACACCCTCATCCCCTGTACCCTGCCAGCACCTCATCCCCTGTACCCTGCCAGCACCCTCATCCCCTGTACCCTGCCAACACCCTCATCCCCTGTACCCTGCCAACACCCTCATCACCCCTGCACCCTGCCAGCACCCTCATCCCCTGTACCCTGCCAGCACCCTCATCCCCTTACCCTGCCAACACCCTCATCCCCTGCACCCTGCCAGCACCCTCACCCCCTGTACCCTGCCAGCACCCTCATCCCCTGCACCCTGCCAGCACCCTCACCCCCTGTACCCTGCCAACACCCTCATCCCCTGTACCCTGCCGACACCCTCATCCCCTGGTACCCTGCCAGCACCCTCATCCCCTGTACCCTGCCAACACCCTCACCCCCCTGTACCCTGCCGACACCCTCACCCCCTGTACCCTGCCAGCACCACTCATCCCCTGTACCCTGCCAACACCCTCACCCCCTGTACCCTGCCGACACCCTCACCCCCTGTACCCTGCCAGCACCCTCATCCCCTGTACCCTGCCAGCACCCTCACCCCCTGTACCCTGCCAACACCCTCATCCCCTGTACCCTGCCAACACCCTCCTCCCCTGTACCCTGCCAACACCCTCACCCACTGTACCCTGCCAGCACCCTCATCCCCTGTACCCTGCCGACACCCTCACCCCCTGTACCCTGCCGACACCCTCACCCCCTGTACCCTGCCAACACCCTCATCCCCTGTACCCTGCCAACACCCTCACCCCCTGTACCCTGCCAACACCCTCCTCCCCTGTACCCTGCCAACACCCTCACCCCCTGTACCCTGCCAGCACCCTCATCCCCTGTACCCTGCCGACACCCTCACCCCCTGTACCCTGCCGACCACCCTCACCCCCTGTACCCTGCCAACACCCTCATCCCCTTACCCTGCCAACACCCTCCTCCCCTGTACCCTGCCAACACCCTCCTCCCCTGTACCCTGCCCAACACCCTCACCCCCTGTACCCTGCCAGCACCCTCATCCCCTGTACCCTGCCGACACCCTCACCCCCTGTACCCTGCCGACACCCTCACCCCCTGTACCCTGCCAACAACCCTCATCCCCTGTACCCTGCCAACACCCTCACCCCCTGTACCCCTGCCAACACCCTCCTCCCCTGTACCCTGCCAACACACCCTCATCCCCTGTACCCTGCCGACACCCTCACCCCCTGTACCCTGCCGACAACCCTCCTCCCCTGTACCCTGCCAACACCCTCACCCCCTGTACCCTGCCAACACCCGTCACCCCCTGTACCCTGCCAACACCCTCCTCCCCTGTACCCTGCCAACACCCTCCTCCCCTGTACCCTGCCGACACCCTCACCCCCTGTACCCTGCCGACACCCTCACCCCCTGTACCCTGCCAGCACCCTCATCCCCTGTACCCTGCCAGCACCCTCACCCCCTGTACCCTGCCAACACCCTCACCCCCTGTACCCTGCCGACAACCCTCATCCCCTGTACCCTGCCAGCACCCTCACCCCTGTACCCTGCCAGCACCCTCACCACCCTGTACCCTGCCAGCACCCTCATCCCCTGTACCCTGCCGACACCCTCATCCCCTGTACCACTGCCAGCACCCTCACCCCCTGTACCCTGCCAGCACCCTCACCCCCTGTACCCTGCCAGCACCCTCATCCCCTGTACCCTGCCAACACCCTCACCCCCTGCACTCTGCTGACACTCACCGTCAGTGCATTTTTTAACATGCTAACTGGGCGACCAAAATGTCTCCCAGAGATGGAAACTGGGCGACAAGATATTTATTCATAAAATCCTTCCTGGATGCAATGGCTCATCATGTCTGTGTGTGTAAGATCCAGAAGTGCTTCTTATTACTGCATATGATCCTTATTTATATATCTATATCTTCTTTTAATGTCTATATAATCTTGTGCCGCCATATATACCCCGTCTATTGGCGTAGTGAACATTTGTTGATGTCACTGAAAGATTCATAAACACAGCATGGAAAGGGAGGGGAGGGGTCACACAACATACCAAATGGGGAAGATAATAACAAAAAGCTGTAGTTTGACAGCTATGCCTAGTACCTACTAACACCCTTCTGGATATCCAAGGAATGTCGCCCAGTAACATTTACTTAAAAAATGCTCTACTCACCGTTGATGTTGAGACACACGTAGTATCTGGTGCAGTCTGTCGGGTCCCTCACGAAGGTCCCGGCATCAGCTCCTGCACAGTCTGGCGCGCAGGACTGCTCGCTGGGCCACACCTGTAACACACACCTGCTCTGTGAGCTTTATGGAACTGTCGCCGATAGGAACTCTTGCCGAAACACCAACCGAGAACTCTCGCCGACACTGGAACACTCGCTAACGTGTATATTTTTGGCGACAGTTCAACTTGTAATATATGAAAAGGAATCTAACCTAACCTAACCACATAGCCTAGCCTAACTATTCAGGCTATTGTTAGTAATTAATCCCTGAATACCGAAACACGGGTAATAGGAACACTCGCCGAAATGAAAAATAAGAACACTCGTCGACGTCGGCGAGTGTTCGTATCGGCGACACGTCCAGGTATCCTTTGTGACACGCCTGTATGTATGTACTATGTACCCTTAATTAACAGTAAGGTGTGATGGTGCAGGTGAGTTAAACAATGATGTGTGCTGGAAAGCGTAGATTTAAAAAAGAAATAGGGAAAAACTGGTTCACAAATGATGTTTGATGTTTGAAGAATTTCGTCAGTTATCGACACAGCTGAGATGGATCTCCGCTGTAACCAGACAGCTCTCTCTCAGACTACCCCTAGAGAGCTGTCTGCTAGTGCTTATAGTGTTGGCCGAAGCCAGCACCCCGGGAGGCGGGTTACAAACCCCCGGCTAACACCCGGAACCCATTCACTGCTGGGTGGACAGGGGCTCGGGTTTTAAGGAAACAGCCCAACTGTTTCCGATCCGCCCGGGGATCGAACCCGGGACTTCTGGGTTGTGAACCGGGGGGGAAAAGGGGGGGATATAGGGGGAAAAATATTGGAAGGGACTCGAAACGGGTAGTTAGTGCGGAGTCTTTAAAGGGGCTTTAAAGGGGGGCTAGAAAAATTCTGATGGGTAAAAGGGGGAGTAGGTAGTTTAAGAACGGGAACTACCTCGTGTAGGTCTAAAACGGCCTCTTTAGTTTTCATTTTTTTTCTTAGTTTTATTTCTTATGATGTGCGTGGAAAAATCCCTCCATGTACACACACACACCACACCCCCACAAACGCACCACCCACCGTTCTTACCAAACCCCCAAAATTAGTATACAGTAAGTTCCCTTCATTTTCCCTTGCTCTGAACCCCATGCCTGTGCCCCTCTGCCCTCTGTCCGTCTGTTTGTGACTGATTTCCTCCGGGCACTCGCTGCTGTCGCCTATCTCTCCTGACGAAATATAAAAAAGGAAAACTACTCCTTATCGCCCTCTTCTCTTCTTTTCTTAGTACACCAGACTTCTTGTTCCACACACACACACACACACACACACACACACACACACACACCTGCTATTTCCCACAAACCCTCCTTCACAACTGTTTCCGCTCTCAAAGGTGACGTGATGTAATTTTAATTGATTAGTGCTATTTTATTTCCTGGCGTATGTGTGTATGTGTGTGCGTGTGTTTGTGTAAGAGTGCGTGTGTGTGTGTGCGTGTGTAGTGTGTGTGTGTGTGTGTGTGTGTGTGTGTGTGTGTGTGTGTGTGTGTGTGTGTGTGTGTGTGTGTGTGTGTGTTATGCATCTTGACGGTCTAGTGTTCCTTTCCATTATTTTCCCACCACTTTCTCTGTCTGTGTGTCTGCTCGTCTGGTTTTCTGTCTGACAATCTCTCTCAGGCAAGCCCATCGTTTGCCTGAGCGCGGGAAGAAACGACGTTGATTGTTTAAGGAGTGAGGAATTGCTACGACGGTTCAAGGAAGCTGTAGGTAAGGTTAGGGGCATGGGTGTTAGGGGCATGGGTGTTAGGGGCATGGGTGTTAGGGACATGGGTGTTAGGGGCATGGGTGTTAGGGGCACACCCTGTGGTGTGTGGTGACCTTCCAAGACGCTGTGTTGGCGATGAGTGGTACTCCAGGGCTATTGCTCTG
>JACEEZ010023391.1:6722-23678 GCA_016584305.1 Chionoecetes opilio | reverse complement strand
GGCATTCTTATAGGGAGCTTAAATGAACCTGCAATGACATGTACAGCTAGACAGATAGACGAACTCATAGAGAAAGGTAGAAATGTTGGTTAGTAAAGGTTGTAGTGGTGAGTAGAGTGACAAAGGGGTGTATGTTTTGCTTATGTGGGGAAAGAAAGCCATACATTTCTACCTGTTCCTCTATGAGTTCGTCTATCTGTCTAGTTTTTACATGTCTTTTGCAGGTTCATTTAAGCTTCCTATAAGGAATGCCGATCCCAGAAGTCATCACTTGTCAGGTGTCACGGGCCACTATCTCTGTCTATCCACTTTTTCCTTATAAACTACAACTTACATATTCACAAACACAGTGAATCCCTACTACATCACTTAAAGGGAGGATTACTGGTCATCTTGCGGGTAGTAGGGTAATGCAAGTTGGCGTATTAGTAGGTAGTACATAATAGTAGCGGCCGCTTCACAACTGTTTTGCTCTGTTGTCTAAGTAGTGACGTCACAACATGGCGCCAGCGTTTTAGAGCGTATCCCATTTTCCTGTACTTAAATTGGCTGTATCATCAAAAATACTGTTACATAGAAAAATCAACATCACTCCCCAAATATATGAGGCTTGAAGATGTCAAATCAATCATTACCTCAAGTAGAGTAAACGGGGTCCATTAACAGTCCCCTTAAAGCAAGAGGAGGGATGTGTAAAGTCCCATCCTTCCCAAATATGGGTCATTTTGAACTCTTATATATAAGGTTCCTACCACAGATTTACAGACCTGTCTTTAAATCTGTGGTTCCTGTCCAGGGTGATAATTAATCAATCAATCATTGGGGGCATACACCGGGGGGCGCGTCGCCTCTCTCACCCTACAAACGCCACTCTCGGGGGTGACACAGAAACCACCCACGATTTTGACCCAATCCTGCCATTCTATTCCCATCATTACGGTGATATCAAAGTAACTAAACACAATACAACCATACTTTTTCTTTTACTTACCCTTCACAGGAGGTCCGGCTGGGTCTTGAAGAGAGACCAAGGATAATACGAGGGAGACCATGGTAGTAGGGGAGAGCGGGGCAGGTTGCATCGAGGGTGGGTTGCATCATTGCCTTTAACTCGCATGTTATCACACGTACATCGTCTTAATACTACTACTACTACTACTTTCTACTATAAACTACTACTACTACAACTACAACAATAATAATAATAAAAAAAGTTAATGCGAGTTAGAGGCAATGATGCAACCTACCCTCGATGCAACCTGCCCGCTCTCCCCTATTTTTAACGAAAGAAAAACACACTAATTATTCCCTCATTAATCATGCTTCTATCTGGATGTCCTTAAGGTTGGTTTTTTCGTTATAGGTTGTGTTCTGCTCGGGTTTTCACTTATACAAGGTCCCTTCATCAATTAGGCCTCTTCCATTTGCGACATTTCAAGAACCGTTCACGGAAACCCAAGGGAAATTTAGGCGTTCCATTTGCGCACGAAAACCTGGGTCCGAGGCAAAGCGCGTAGTGGGCGCAGCAAAACCCTTGAACTTTCTCTACTCACATTGAGAGGTGGGTAGCGTGGGTAGAGTTTTCAGTTCAAAACAAAAAATGGTCCCCTTGGGCCCTATTTCTCTTATCGTAAAGGGGGTTTTTCCGCATGCACGAGTCGGAGAGGATGTCAGACGCATAAAAGAGGCATACATGGCTGGTGGGGCCTGCTTTCCCGCGATCTTAAACTTATTAACCCTTTCACAAAACAGCTAATGATTTAACTCTTGTTATCTTCTCTCTCTTAAATTATCCTTTTTTCCTTGTTATCCTCTCTCTTCTTTTACTCTCTCTCTCTCTTAAATTGCCTCGCAGCTGATATTTTGTAAAAAAAAAACGGGGTTTTTGCTTTCCCATTTGTGACACACGGAACCCAAACCCTAAAACCCAAAACCCAAAACCCGAACTGAAAGAACTGGTTCAGCAACTTGGGCCCCAAATGGAAGAGGCCAAAATTTTATGCTTCTTTTTTAATTTATTGTTTCTCTTATTCTATATTTTAGTTTTTTTCTCTTTTTTTCCTTTATTTCTCTGGTATCCAAAAAAAATTTTGATTGTTCTTTTTTGCTTTTTCCCACTTTCCCCCTTTCCCCATAAAATACCCCCCACTAACCCCTTTTTTCCTCCTCTATGTATGGTTTTGAAGCCTCACATTTTTTCTTTTTTTATTTTTGGGGCTGGGCCCCATAATAATAGGAAATGTTTTTTGTTTTTGATGTTTTTTTGAGTGGCGACTGCGCACGAAAACCCGCGACCCGCTATGCGCATGTCTGGCGCGCGACAACAAGGTGTGGGTGACGAGGACCTGTACACACGGCGTATAGAAATTGTCAAATCAGGAAGTATGCTTTTTTTGCCCCAAAGTAGGCATCCTCCAATAGAAAATCCCTAAATTATTGCTGTAATCGAGATCCTAGTCCCAGTCTTGTTTATATAAGATATTTTGGTTTTTTATTGCTAAAATTAGGAGAATGCAACTCCGAAATGCGTGGTCGTGGCAGTTTTAACTCACAATTTGGTGAAAAATTGGTCAATTGAAAAAAAAAATTGGGCTTTTCCACTCACTTAAACACAAAAATATAATTTTAAGAACGATTTTCTTCTTATGTATATTGTATAGAAGCCTGATTCTGTAAAACATGTATTTAACCAAATAACCAATAGGTTATAGTTGGGAGGGGGAGGGAAAGCTACTCTAGATATTATACAGTCAAAACGTATTTTGAAGTTATCTATACCAGGGGAGTCATTGTTCCTGTTATTATTGTTACAATCAGATGAAAGCCTGGAAGTGCAATGAGTCGACGCGGAAGTCAATGTTTTTTTCAATCTCCCCCCACCACTCCCTCCGCGGCGGTCGCCTCACAATTATAAAATACATTGCGGCAACAAGCCGTTTTTGGGATTCTTTTTCTTCGTTTTTTTCCAAGCATTTTCTTTTTGTATTTTTTCAAACGTTGCCAAGGCAGTACTGTCTTAGAAAACAGTGTGAACACGCCCCCAAATTTTTTCAGGCACAAATAATGTAAAAAATATAAAGTTTTGCACTCGAGGGAGTAATTTGCATTAAATTGCTATCTTAGAAACGTTAATCTAAGCATGCTGCATACACTTACTGAACAACGGGAAGAAGTTTTTTTTTAGTATTCGATCGGTCATAAATTTTTATCGCGAAATTGTTTTATAAAAATATTAGTCCGGGGGGAAAAAAAGTAGCCCAAACCTTTGAGTTAAAATGCCCCCCCCCCCTGGCATTTCTCGGTTTCAGTTTCTCTCCAATTGGCAACTGCAGCCACGTTGTTTCACGATCCCCCAAAAGAGGGAGTTTAAATTTTTCTCGCGACAACGTATGAACCATGGGTTTCAGATACCTTTTTCTACACCTTTTGAACCTCCATGCCTTGATAGGCGAGTCCAGAGAAGCTCTGCTGGTGAACGCACACACACAAAACACAAAGGAACAACAATTGATTTGAAAAACACGATCGTCAAGTCAACTGCCAGTAAACCCTACTTAATAGTTAATACTCAATCAAGCGATCGAAACCTTCTAAAAATTTACATTATACCCCTACCATAAAAAACAGTATCAGTATTTATTAGATCTTTGCGGTTATAAAATGTAAATTAAATAACATTACAACATTATACTCATTGTTTGAACGACAGAAATTTTGCAGTTGAATTTGTAGTTTCTATGTTAATTCATCGTTGCTGTTTCCATCCTTCAAGTTTAAATGACGATTTCTTGTGTCAATGGCATAGTAGTTTGATAAGTTACTACTGGAGATGGTTAAAAGTTAATCTTCTTGTTGCGAGTTGTGTCAAAAAGGCCTCAAGTCGAGGGGATTCCCATTGTCAACCAACTATAAAAGTCTAATATATTACCTACACATTATAATACTGATGGGCCTTGTTACCGTAGATAACACTAAAGTCTCCACCTGCAGTGATGTAATCCTAGTCCTGTAATCATGGATGTAGAAATGAAGTATGAACCCCACCAAAACTTATTAAAATTTTAAAAAAAAAAAACCCTTTGTCCTGGCGACTTTAGTGTTATTTACGGTAGTTCCTCTGTTTGACTGTATAGTTTTTCCTCACAACAGGGCCCCCGCGGGAAATAAAGTTTAGGAAACTTTTGTGGGTTATCCTTGTGAGAGCTACCTAGCAATACTTCACGGTTATGTTGATGCAATGTGCCTGTATGATCTAAATTGTGGACAAAATCTTACTAAATAAAGTAAATCAATCAATCAATAGTAACAACTGTAGCTCAAACAGAAAGTGGGTGTGATAACAAGCTGTGTGCTGCTGCTGGTAGTTCATTAACCCCCTTGAGACCCAGAACGTTTTTTCCCTTGGTATTTGGGTACCATGAGACGATTTTTAGTGAGTATAAGCATATTTTATAGATATGACCTGTTTAGTATCCTTGCCGACTAACTAATTTGGTATATTTAGTTAAATTTCGTTATTTTGTGGCTCGCCAACAGACGATATTTTAGGGAAAGGAAAGATATGGGGGTGAAGGGTTTTTTGATTGATGATTGTATGTGTGCCTATGTGTGATAACAATAGCAAGGAAAATAATGCAAGCACCCGTGATGAGATACCCGAAAATGCATGACTATATTCCATAATCAAGGGAAAAAGGTTATGGCGAGTGGCTTAGTACAGACAATGCTGAATCTAATCTGCATCTGTTCATAGTTCACATCTAATCAGGGTAGAACAAGAAGTAACGGATTCAAACTGGAAAGGCGTAATTTAAAGGAAATAGGGAAAAACTGGTTCACAAATAGGGCGGTAAATTATTGGAATGGACTCAGTCGTCAGGTAGTTAGTGCAGAGTTAATAGGGAGTTTTAAAAGGTTAGACAAATTTCATGGATGGGATGAAAGATGGATGTAGGTAGTACTAAGTAACAGGAACTACCACATGTAGGTCTCACGGCCTCTTGTAGCTTCCTTATGAAATCCTTCCATCCGGTCTTCAGTATCGGATTAGCACCAGCTCCTCTTTTTATCATCCTCCCTATTCCTTTAAAGTGCAATTGTAAAGGGTTAGCTCATGTTGATGATGGGTTTCCCAAAACAAATAAATAATTAATAATGTAAAATCTTATGAAATACATTTTGACTTTTATTGTTATAAATCAACTCTCTCATGAACCACGTACTGCACAGGAAATTGAACCAGTGAGATGTTACATAAACTGTTTCCATCTTTGCATAACAATGAGTACTAGATCTGGTAATAAACAAACTAGTAAACATATACTAGAACACAGCAGTTAGCCACCACAGTTCTGGGCTCTGTAAAAGTCAAATACTGCCTAGGAAATTGATTTAAGGCTTTTAAAAGAAAGTGATAATACGCTCGTCCTTTGTTATACGTATTTCAAAATAAAAAAAATATAGTATATATCAATTGGGGTACCAGAAACAAAATATTTACTTGAAGTAGAGATGCTTCAGCACTCCACAAACTTGTCAATCTTAAACAAAGGTAAGTACAAATACGTAAAAAAACAGAACAATTTTACTTGATTTTTCTTCTTCGGAATTAACATTTTGATAGCCGGCTCTCTAGCTTGCGATGCCACGCTCATTACAGTTTATTGTAACTGGGAATAGCAAGAGTTGAGGGCCCAATGCTGCACAGAAACAAAGCCAAATGTTCTGCCACAAGGTTTGCAGTTTTCGCATGCATCAAACCCAGGTATGAGAAACAGCTAGTAATATCAAGCTCGGTACAAAAATCCTTAAAACAATGATAATGTTTTTTATAACAATTGTGCTGTAGTAAAATGTTACGCTTAATTGGGTAAAAGAATTCTCAGTAAAGATAGTGGGTTTTCATGCTGCTGCAAGCTTGTTTTGGTGACTAATTTGTTACGAATTAAAATACATACCATCATTACCAGTCTGAAGTGATTAGCAAAATGGCGGGGAAACTGCCTCTCATGTCATGGGCAATGAGCTCTGGAATGCATAGTGGGTGAAAAGTGTGTCAAGTGAAGACGGCTAAACCAACCCCCTTGTCCACGTAACACGAAGAAATTTACCATGAAAAATCTAGTCATTAGAAAAAAAAATACACCGTGATGTGATCCCTATCTACAGACTCATGATGCGTGTTTGCTAACCTAGAACCGGGCACAAGGAATAAACCAAACCAACGGCCACGACACTGGGAATGATAATTTAAGGCAAAGTATCCCAGGCCTCAACACACAATTCATAATCCTATAATATATACAGTAAACCCTCGCTTTTACGGACCTCTGTGTAACAAATTTCGGCTATAAAGAACTTTTTCTGCCAGGCAGGTATATGCGGGGATTTACCGAATAAGTTCGGTAAATGCGGGGTTGGTTCGGTGGTGGGCCGGCGAAACACTCGGGTCGGTTGGCGGCAGTGGAAACAAAGCTGAGCGGGCGGTGCGCGCCGCGCCAATCAGTCTGGCTTTGTCCAATTGTAAACACCTCCGATTGCATCCTCCCGTGCCTCACCAATGCAAGTATTGTTTTAATTTCCCTGTTTGCGTGCAGTATTTATGATGGCTGTGTGAACTAAGTACAAACTATCATGTAATGTAAAGAACAAAGTTCATTGTACACATAAATGGTCGGAAATAGCGAACATCACCTCATATAACGAACAAAGTTTGTTATATTTGAAAAGTTCGGACCCCTCGGATATAACTAATTTTCGGATATAACATCACCCAATTGGTTCGTTAAAGTGAGGGTTTGCTGTAGCTCTATTCTTGAAAGGTTGAAACAATTCTACAGACTGAGTATGTGACTGAAGAGTACAGAACAAGTTCTGTTTATGAATATTAATTCCGTTAACTGGTAATAGTTTCACTGTTGAGTACTTCAGTTACTCTCCAATGCTGCTTGTCTGCTGATAGATCTCAGTGGGGCAGCTTCGATTTTTTCTGAGATGTGTACTGAGTAAATAAGTGAATAATCTATAAATTACATCATTTCGCAATCCTTATTCTTATATTGAGTAAAAACACATAATTCTTGTTCTCAAGAGAAAACTATTGCCAAAAAACATACCTTGAGTATATGCAGAAGAATAAGAGAATAAGCGTCCTCTCCTCTTTCTGGCCTTAGTGTAAGGTGTGACCAATTATACCATGTAAAGGATGAAGGGTTCCAATCAGTGCAAGCTTCATCCCTCCTAGACTAGATCAAAACCCAGCCTCACACTTGTTTAAATAGATTGAAAATTCATAAAACAGCTTGATCACATTGCCTAGCCCTTCCCTCTTTGGCAGTGAGAATCATTCACTGAAAGCTAGACAGGTCTATGTAACATATTTCTAACCAATGAACCATCATAAAAAAATAGGCATGGAAATATATTCAGAGGTTATATTGTGGGGTTCTTTGACTTGAAAAATGTCAAAAAGTCAGTTGTTATAATGAACAAATATTTGGTTTCAAATAACAGTATTTTTCATGTAATGTTAAAATATACCAAAATAGACACAATGTGTTTATAATGAATATAGACATATGAACAGATCAAATTTCTCCATAAAACCACCAACATCAACATTCAAACCCCCATAATTCTGCACCCGATGGTCCTCCTAATACAGATGTTGGCTGGTTCTGTTCCAAGAGTGTCCCACTAAAGCACAGAGTAAGAGCAGTGTGACAGAACCACAAGCAGGCGAAGGGAATGCTTGAGGGAGTGATAAGACTGATCAAGACAGGCTGCGTAATGCACAAGTAATCATTATCAGCCATACAGATAAAGCATTCACACCTGAAGCTGGAGATAGTTGTACAACATTCTAGACATGGACTTCACCTCGGCTCGACCAACAGTGCAATGTAATTTAGATAACTTACATTTTTAGAATGTTATCCCTTTCGATAGATTTCCTGGAACAACTGTCAAGACCTAACAATATGTAAACTCTAAAATTCTTCACATTGAAATTTTGATCTCAAAAATCACCAAAACACATTGATATAAATAATATTTCATGTTGTACAATTTTGCCATAATCCAACCTTCACGTTCTGTTACTTATTGTCAGGAAAAGTGCATTTTGCTGCCTTGTAATTTGCTGCAGTGTTTTGAAGCATTATTATCTTATTATCAATATAACATAGATGAGTAGCATGGTTGGGAACTTGAAGGTAATCGTATTGCATTAAAAGTGTGAGTTTCTGCATTAAATGGATCACCCTGTAACAAGGTTAGCTCTGTCCCCAAAGGAGCACGAAACCTGATAGTACTGGAGGCAGCGCAGGCGTGAAGAGTCCCCAGCAGGAGTGTGTGTGTGTGTGTGTGTGTGTGTGTGTGTGTGTGTGTGTGTGGTGTGTGTTGTGTTGTGTGTGTGTGTGTGTGTGTGTGTATGTGGTATGTGTGTGTGTACAGCCAAGGGGGATCTAGTACTCCTCCTCCTCGGGGGGCGGGGGCACTTCCTCGCCGTCCTCAGGGGCAGCAAATCCATCCTGTAGGACAAACAAACAGTCAAATATGAAACAGCTGCATCACACATTAGCACTGAGCAATCCTACATGTGCTGGAAACACCAATAAGTATACAACTATTACTCAGTCCTACAATAAGTGGTATTCTGACACACCCAGGAAAGCCTAATCTTGTGGTGATTTCAGCCCCATGCCTCCCAAACAAACAGTGCCACAGTAACATGTCTACAGACCACCCATAATCACATACTGTAAAGGTTTTGGGAAGTTGGAAGGATTGTTAGTACCCAGCAATCAACATACTGTATATCAACATTTCAAGGCACATGAACATTTTCACTAAAACCGAGTGCATATGCATATTTACCGTACCTAATTGTAACATACAGGGCATCAGCTATACTCGTGTGGTCCTATCTCTGTATCTAAAAAACTACCACATGTAGGTCTCATGGACTCTTGTAGCTTCCTTATTTTCTTATGTTGTTATGTTATCTACTGTATTTAAATCGTGTTCGGTGCTAAGACATTTCCGCGGTACTCTGCTTATGACTTCCCTCTATTCTCTTTCCTCATCTCTAACCACTGCTCTTCCTTCCCTTCCTTTAGCTGGCCTTCCATCCAGTTCCTAATTGTTCCCCTTAGTCCTCAGTCAGTGCTTTCCAATTTCTACAAGCCTCTAGGCCCAGAGCGTTATTTCCTTTGTAATTTGGCTACCATTAGACAAATTTTAGTAAATATCAGCAATATTTCATGGATATGACCTGTTAAGTATTCTTGTCAACTAACTAATTTGCTACATTGTTATTTTTCGTAATTTTATGGCTCGACAATATACAATTTTTTATAGCAAAGGAAAGATTGGGTGTGAAGGAACTAATTGGAACTTTGCCAAATTATTTTTCAAGACCACTTGAATTACCACTTTATAGTTTTGAATAGATTTTACATACTATGCTGGTCAATGAAATAGGTCTATAGTCAAGGGTTTCTTCATTTCCACTTTTACAGATTAGTATTACGGTATCTTGGCTCTTTTCCACTCTTTCGGAACTTTCCCTGGTTGTTGATGAGCATTCAATGATGGTCACTCACAAGTTGTTTACAGTCCTTTGAACTATGACCCGACATCCCAACCTATCCAATTATTTAACATTCTAATTCCTTCATAAAAATGTGTGTGGGCATATGAGAGAGATTGATTGATTTAATGCCTAGAAAGGTAAATGTGCCAGACGTCAGAGGTCATATGGCACTATGACAACGCATATAAAGGGTCAGGGTTAAAGAATAATAGTGAAACGATGAGGGAAGGGGAAAGAACGGGATGTTACAGCAAGATGGTTAGATCAGATGTAGGATGTGGATTGTTGGAGGAAGGAGTTAAACAGGGGGTTGAGTAAGGAAAGTTTCTTGGAGGCAGATAACTTGCAGTTCATAGCAGGAAATCAGGAGACAAAGGTCTTGTCTGTGGGAGCGGAAGCCGCGAATGTTCCATTGGAGAACAGAGATGGTGTAGAGGTCAACGGGTGATGAGGGTTGTAATGGCAGCGGCAGTAGAGGGGTCAGGAGGTTCAGGGGCGTCAGGCGGGGGGTCAGGAGTAGAGGGGTCAGTAGGGTCCGGGGTATAAAGACGTAGTAGGTGAAGGACAGTTAGTAGGGTCAGGGGGTGAGAGAGAGAGAGAGAGAGAGAGAGAGAGAGAGAGAGAGAGAGAGAGAGAGAGAGAGAGAAGAGAGGAAGAGAGAGAAGAGAGAGGAGAGAGAGAGAGAGAGAGATTCTGAAGTTATGAAAATTGATACTTAGAAACCATGGGAAATCCAAAAGAAATACTAAGATGGTGCCCTAAATACATATGCAGACGTCAGCTGGTCTTGATTTGATCAATCACTCTTACAACATTCACATGATAATGATCTATGCATTCAGACACATTCACATACTATGCCAACCGTCAATCACACTAAAGTCGCCACTGCACTAATGTCGCCAGGCGCCATATATTACAAAGTTTAGCATCACTACAGACTTGTATGTGCCACTGAAGAGGCATGCACAATAGATTATATTAAGTACCTATCTTCAGTGGCACATACAAAGCTGTAGTGATGCTAAAATTTGTAATATATGGCGCCTGGCGAAAATTAGTGCAGTGGTGACTTTAGTGTTTTTGACGGTAGTACAATTGCTCCTTCACCTCGGCCTCCAGACAGCAGCAGTAAAGCATTGTAAGGCAGAGGAAGGCTAACAAAGAGGCTGAAGTCTAGCATGAGGTAGATTTTCCTCCCTAACACAGGAAACGCAGAATGAGTAAATGAGTTTTAGAAGATGAGATGAAGCCATGATTGATTGATTTAATGCCAAAAGGGGGAATGTGCCAGACATCAGAGGTCATATGGCACTATGGCAAAGCATAAAAAAGGGAGGGGTTAGAGAGAAAGATGTGAAACGCTGAGGGAAGGGACAAGGAACGATTATATGTATGCGAGTCTTAGAAGATGAGATGAAGCAATGATCATGACAGTTTTTAATCACAATGGCTGTTAATACTTTGTGATAAGAAACTATGGAGACAATTTAGGTCTATCTTCACCTATTGCTATGATTTCCCACCCAGAGTTTTAACATAATACCACTGATTGCCAGAGCTGGGCGGAGCGCAAACGAAAGCGCAATTTGCGCTCCATATAAAATATTTGCGCTTTGCGCAAAACGCCGAAAATTTGCGCTTTTGGAGTTTGCACTCTCGATATTTTATAAGTCCGCAAATGCGCAAATTTAGCAGAAAAACTTTGCCGAGAAACTCAAATGACGTAAAATCAAAAAATTAAAAGATACGTAAAAATATAGCATTTATATAATGTCCAGGATAACGTGCCTCTGTCACCTGACATGTTTCCCATGGAGCACAGGCAGATCTGGGTGGACCTGTTCATCAGGTACAAAAACTCCAGTGCCCTCCTCAGCGGCGGTTTAGAGCGGCTGTTCAGCATGGGCTCAGACGTCATGAGGCCGAAGCGATCGAGTCTGACGGCCAAGAACTTGGAGAAGCTGGTGTTCCTCAAGGGTAAAAATGAACCTGCTCAATGGTCGGTGGGAGCTGGAGGACAGTGACGAGGAGGACTAATAGTACTATTGTGTATTTTCATTTTTCAACTATTTTGTGTTGTTTTGACAGTATTATCTTATTTTTTATATAAACTTGTGTTCAATAAATGCTTCAAATACTGTAAACATTCAATCTTTTAATCATTTATACACTTTATATTAATTTAACATAGAATTTTTCAGTTTGCAGACTAAAAAATGAGGTTTGCGCTTTAACTTTTATGTTTGCACTTTATTTTTTTAAATTTGCGGTCTAGTTTTTTTTTTGCGCTAGAAATTTGCGCTTTTGCGCTTGCGCTCCGCCTTTTTTCGATAGTTTTGCGCTTTTGCGCTTTGCGGACTCGATCGCGAAAATTTGCGCTTTGCGGACTAAGGAAAAAAAATTGCGCGCCCAACTCTGCTGATTGCTGCTTCCATTAATGCTATCTTCTTCTCTATCTATCTTCTATCTACTACTGCTATCTATCTTCTACCTACTACTGCTATCTATCTACTACCTACTACTGCTATCTATCTTCTACCTACTACTGCTATCTATCTACTACCTACTACTGTTATCTATCTTCTATCTACTACTGTTATCTATCTACTACCTACTACTGCTATCTATCTTCTACCTACTACTGCTATCTATCTACTACCTACTACTGCTATCTATCTTCTACCTACTACTGCTATCTATCTACTACCTACTACTGTTATCTATCTTCTATCTACTACTGCTATCTATCTTCTATCTACTACTGCTATCTATCTTCTACCTACTACTGCTATCTATCTACTACCTACTACTGCTATCTATCTACTACCTACTACTGCTATCTATCTTCTACCTACTACTGCTATCTATCTACTACCTACTACTGCTATCTATCTACTACCTACTACTGTTATCTATCTTCTACCTACTACTGCTATCTATCTACTACCTACTACTGCTATCTATCTTCTACCTACTACTGCTATCTATCTACTACCTACTACTGCTATCTATCTTCTACCTACTACTGCTATCTATCTACTACCTACTACTGCTATCTATCTTCTACCTACTACTGTTATCTATCTTCTATCTACTACTGCTATCTATCTTCTATCTACTACTGCTATCTATCTTCTATCTACTACTGCTATCTATCTTCTATCTACTACTGCTATCTATCTTCTACCTACTACTGCTATCTATCTACTATCTACTACTGCTATCTATCTCCTACCTACTACTGCTATCTATCTTCTATCTACTACTGCTATCTATCTTCTACCTACTACTGCTATCTATCTCCTACCTACTACTGCTATCTATCTTCCACCTACTACTGCTATCTATCTACTATCTACTACTGCTATCTATCTTCTATCTACTACTGCTATCTATCTTCTATCTATCTTCCACCTACTACTGCTATCTATCTACTATCTACTACTGCTATCTATCTTCTACCTACTACTGCTATCTATCTACTATCTACTACTGCTATCTATCTTCTATCTACTACTGCTATCTATCTTCTACCTACTACTGCTATCTATCTACTATCTACTACTGCTATCTATCTTCTATCTACTACTACTACTTATAGAATCCTGCAGTGCTGTCGGGAAATGGCAGCCTTCCTCTAGAACCACTTCTAGAATCGCTTCCTCTAGATTGGATTGTCATTGTTGTCTTGCCTAGCCTGATCTCCTGGCACACAAATCTCGATATTATTCAGTTTGACACCGAATTCACTTGGTAGACGAAACAATTTTTTCTGGTGAGTTTTGATGTGTTTTTGAATTAATCTGCTAACCGTTTCTGTAGCAAATCACTTTTTTTTCTCTCTTTTTTTTTATAGTTAGGTAAAGATTAAGTTATGTTTGGTTCATTTTGTTTTTCAGTCCTTTTTGTCGCAAATCACAAAAAAAAGAAAAAAGGAAAAAAGAAATTGCGACTGTCACCAGAAAAAAAACAATTTTGTTGCCAAAATCAATTCGGTGTCAAACTGGAAATGTACACAAATCTCTGCTACGAGCCCCTCACTGCAGTCTTGGTAAGGTAAGGCCACGCTATTGCCACACATGCTCATGAATCTCCCACTAACTCACTTTCTGAAAGGTCTTCAAGTGTTTTTCATGTGCACACTAGGGTGTTCCAAAATGCAAAAGTTTTGAAATGTTGCACGCTCGTGTGTTATATTCCGGTTCTCTCATAGTTAAAACAGTATTGCGTTGAAATTTTGGGTTAATTGAGTAATATTTAGGGGTCCCGACAAAGTGAACATTTAGGTGACGTGACTCGAATTTCAGGATTTTTCTAAATTTCCACTTTTTTTCTCCCTCAGGTTATCAACATGGCAACAAGAGCCGCTAGTAATCTTTGGCTGATCGACAAGGCTCCAATCGATGAAATCACCGGAGCCCGGCTACCATCGAAGGAGCAGGTCCTCCTCCGCTACTACCACCACCACCAGGAGATGGGGAAGACGGCGAGCGGGAGCAGGAAGGCGGTGGTGGAGGAGGTTCTCCCCTTCTGGTCGCGCGCCGGGATTCCGACAACTACAGTAATACACGCCGGCACGAAGCTGTCAAAGCTGGTAAAGGCGTACAATGACCTCAAGAAGAACAAGAACAAAGACAGGCCGAAACATCGTATGGATGAGGAGATTTTCAAAGGAGACCTCCAAGAAATCTTCGACCTCGCGCACTCCCCTCTTCCAACGGGCAGACGTGAAGGATGAGGACAAGGAGTTCCTACGGAGTCAGAGAGAAGACAGAGGGGAATCATCCATGGCTGGAATTGACCTCGTGACAGCGAAGAAGGGGAGAAGCAGGTCGAGCGCGGAACTCGACTCAAGCGTCTCCGGGAACGTGAAGACAGCGACATTGCCAGGCTGACTGAAAGGACGGAAATCCCAAGCCAAAGCAGTAGCAGCAGCAGCAGTCCTGTGTCGACGACATCATCACCGGCTCGTGGATCCCGAAGCCAGAGGAAAAAACTCAAACAGTCACCATCGATCTCCGTGAAGGATCTTAACCTCATTTCAACTTGGGATCGAGAGAAGTTGTCGGTGCGGCAAGCAACGTCAACGTTCGCAGCTACCGCCAAGTTCTTGGAATGGACATTGGGAGTATGGCGGTCTCGAAGAGCACGGTCCATCGAGCACGAATTGCGGGGAGAGAGCAAGCCGCCGAGAAGATCGTGGAACTGCGGAACCAGGAGATACCTGAGAGGTTGGTCCGCATTGGGACAGAAAACTCCTCCTGTCCCTCTCTGGCGATACAGAGGACCGCATCGCCGTCCTCCTCACAGGGGAAGATGACGCCGAGTTCCTTCTTGGGGTCCCGGCAAGCTCGGATTCGACTGGCAGAAACGTGGCTGCAGTGGTCTTGAAGGAGGTGGACGAAGCGGGCGTCAGGGACAAGATCATCGCCTTCTGTTTCGACACCACGGCTTCGAACACTGGCATGGTGCAAGGTGCTTGCATTCGGATTGAGCAAGAACTCGGACGAAGCTTGCTTTGGTTGGCCTGCCACCATCATGTCCACGAGGTGATCCTCAAGGATGTCTTCGAAGCCAGCCTCGGCTCTTCCTCTGGTCCTGACATTGGAATCTTCAAACGACTCCGTGATCGATGGTCCTTCGTGGATTCCTCGCAGAGAGAGACGGTGGAAACATCGGAGGACCTCGTAGAGTTCTTCGCCACCAATGACACTGCCAGCAAGCTGGAAGGACGACGCATTGGCCTTCCTGAAGGAGGCTCTGATGCCGAAGAACCATCCCAGGGAGGACTATGAAGAACTTCTTCGTCTCTCCTACCTTTTCTCGGTGGTGAAGGTCCAGCCAAACCATTCCGCCGTCCTGGAGCTCTCCATCAAGCCCGGTGGATGGCCAAGGCCATCTACTGCCTCAAGCTTCAGATGCTGAAATCCCAGCTGTCGCTGACTGGTCGAGAGAAGGCCGGAGTGGAACGAGTGGCCCTCTTCGTTGCTCTGGTGTACTGCAAGCAATGGCATGAGGCACCGATCTCTGTGAAAGCTCCGTTGAACGACGTGCTCTTCCTCGAGATCCTCAGGACATACGCTGACCAAACCGTTGCCAAGGCAGCAGAACAAGCCCTGCGACGCCACCTGTGGTACGTTTCCGAGGAAAACGCGGGGACTGGCCTTCTTCGACTCAAGGATTGATGTGGAGGAGAAGAAGCAGATGGTCAAGGCATTGGACAAGCCCGCCTCGAAGAAGGAACTCAAGCGATTGGAGGGAAAAAAGATGACGATGTCTTCCTCCCTCTCGTCCTTCATCACTTCGAAGACACGGTCCTCCTTTCAGAAACTTGACGAGGACGAGGGCTTCCTGGCAAAGGACCCGGCATTGTGGGAGGAGGACGACCGATTCAAGGACGCTCGGAAACGGGCACTTGGCCTCCGAGTGGTCAACGATGCCGCGGAGCGGGCATCGCCCTAGTCCAGCGCTACCTGGGGTCCACGAAGTCGGCCGCACAGGAGAAGTATTCCTCCAGTTAGTCCACCACCATCGGAAACTTGTGGGGCGGAAAAGAAGGAGGACCTTCAAAAGAAGGCTTCTGAATGGAAACAATGAAAACTGTCTGTTTGGTTTCCTTATAAGTTTCTTTCTAAAAATGTGGGATGTTTTGAGTTTTTTCTTGTTTTTGAATATTATTAGAAAATTGTTCAGTTTGTCGCGTACCCTAAATATTCTCCGAATCTCATCTAATTTCACAGAAACTCTTCTTATGCATGTGTGAACAGAAGTAAAACATGAGCAAGTGAAAAAAAAACATGTTTCATTTTTCCCTCTATGATCTTGGGACACCCTAGTGCACACGCTATCAAAACGGGTGCACATAGCTGACTTCACTAAGTGTTGCTGTGGCTTCATATATGTGTAAGAATTCTGTGGAGTGAATTGGGCAATGCATCATGAACAATTACATGATCACATTCAACAAGGGTAAAAAGTTTATAGCTTAAACTTGCAAATTGTTTTCCTCTATAATGATATGATTACATCAACCACAATAATGGTATTAATAATAATATTATCATCATCGATAACAAATAGATAGATAAATTAATTAAGTTAAAAAAAACATACACGCATACGTATACACACACACAAACACGAAACACACGTTCTGATTGATGAAATGAGATATGGAAACGGTACCCCACAAGTATACTGTAACTCATTTCCCGTATATCACAACTAAGAACATCACTACTTTCCCAGTATATCCACTACGTAAATAAATAACAAAGAAAAGACGTTACAATACACAACACGAACCATCTGGTAAAGTCCGTAAATGGGATACCACAACCTATGATCATAAACTAAAA
>JACEEZ010023390.1:0-42195 GCA_016584305.1 Chionoecetes opilio | reverse complement strand
GTGGGTTATTAGTTATCGGTAAACTAGTTCGCGTTTGTATATATACAAGTAATTTTAATTATTATATTGCTATAAACCCATAAAATGTAGTGTTTTCAATGATATTAGCTATTTATCAGTGATATATAGCTGTTTTCCTAAAAATTGAAGTATAAAATCCTCTTTTTAGAATAATTTGCACCTATAAGTACCTTACATTACATTAAGCTATTAAATAGAAGAGTAAGAGGTTATTTATTGTGATATAACGGTATTTTGCAAGCGTTTTTCATAGTTTCTTCTAAACTGTAGCGTTATTGTATATATACAAGTAGTTTTACTTATTATATTGCTATAAACCCATAAAATGTAGTGTTTTCAATGATTTTAGCTAGTTATCAGATATATATAGCTGTTTTCCTACAAATTGAAGTATAAAATCCTCTTTTTAGAATAATTTGCACTTATAAGTACCTTACATTACATTAAGCTATTAAATAGAAGAGTAAGAGGTTATTTATTGTGATATAACGGTATATTGCAAGCGTTTTTCATAGTTTCTTCTAAACTGTTGCGTTATTGTATATATACAAGTAGTTTTACTTATTATATTCCTATAAACCCATAAAATATAGTGTTTTCAATGATTTTAGCTAGTTATCAATGATATATAGCTGTTTTCCTACAAATTGAAGTATAAAATCCTCTTTTTAGAATAATTTGCACCTATAAGTAGCTTACATTACATTAAGCTATTAAATAGAAGAGTATGAGGTTATTTATTGTGAAATAACGGGATATTGCAAGCGTTTTTCATAGTTTCTTCTAAACAGTTGCGTTATTGTATATATACAAGTAGTTTTACTTACTATATTCCTATAAACCCATAAAATATAGTGTTTTCAATGATATTAGCTTTTTATCGGTGATATATAGCTTTTTTTCCTACAAATTGAAGTATACAATCCTTTTTTTAGAATAATTTGCACCTATAAAGTAGCTTACATTACATTAAGCTAATAAATAGAAGAGTAAGGGGTTATTTATTGTGATATAACGGTATATTGCAAGCGTTTTTCACAGTTTCTTGTAAACTTTTACGTTATTGTATATATACAAGTAGTTTTACTTATCATATTGCTATAAACCCTTTAAAATGTAGTGTTTTCAATGATATTAGCTTTTTATCGGTGATATATAGCTGTTTTCCTACAAATTGAAGCATAAAATCTTCTTTTTAGAATAATTTGCACCTATAAGTAGCTTACATTACATTAAGCTTTTATATAGAAGAGTAAGGGGTTTATTTATTGTGATATAACGGTATATTGCAAGCGTTTTTATAGTTTCTTCTAAACTGTAGCGTTATTATATATATACAGTAGTTTTACTTATTATATTGCTATAAAACCCATAAAATGTAGTGTTTTCAATGATTTTAGCTAGTTATCAGTGATATATAGCTGTTTTCCTACAAATTGAAGTATAAAATCCTCTTTTTAGAATAATTTGCACCTATAAGTAGCTTACATTACATTAACTATTAAATAGAAGAGTAAGAGGTTATTTATTGTGATATAAACGGTATATTGCAAGCGTTTTTCATAGTTTCTTGTAAACTGTAGCGTTTTTGTATATATACAAGTAGTTTACTTATCATATTGCTAAAAACCCCATAAAATGTAGTTTTTTTCAATGATATTAGCTATTTATCGGTGATATATAGCTTTTTTCCCCTAAAAATTGAAGCATAAAATTTTTTTTTTAGAATAATTTGCATCATAAGTAGCTTACTTTACATTAAGCAATATAAAAAGAGTAAGAGGTTATTTTTTTGTGTTTATAACGGAAATTTTGGAGGCGTTTTTTTAGTTTTTCTAAACTTTTTTAGCGTTATTATAATATACAAGTAGTTTTACTTTTTAAAATTTTTTCCCTTTTAAACCCCTTTAAATGTAGGTTTTCAATGTTTTTAGTATTTATCAGTGTATAAAATTTTTTTTCCTTTAAAAATTGAAGTAAAAAATTTCCTTTTTTTTTAGAATAATTTGCCCCATAAGTAGTTTTACATTACATTAAATTTTAAAAATAGAAGAGTAAGGGTTTTTTTTATTGTGATTTAAAGGGTATATTGCAAGGGGTTTTTTTCATAGTTTTTTTTAAAAGGTAGCGTTTTGTATATATAAAAGGGTAGTTTATTTACCCTTTTGTTATAAACCATAAAATGTAATGTTTCAATGAAATTAGCTATTTATCGGTGATATATAGCTTTTTTCCCTAAAATTGAATTTTATACAACCCTTTTTTTTAGAATAATTTGCACCTATAAGTAGCTTACTTACTTTAAGCTAATAAATAAAACCCTTTAAGGGGTTTATTTATTGTGATTAAACGGTATATTGAAAGCTTTTTTTCAATTTTCTTGTAAACGTAGCGTTATTGTATATATACAAGTATTTTTAACTTATCTTTGCAAAAAAAAAAAAAACCCCTTAAAATGTAGTGTTTTCAATGTATTAGTTTTTATGGGTTTAATTTTATAGCTTTTCCTAAAAAATTGAAGTGAAAAAATCCTTTTTTAAAAAAATTTTGAAACTATAAGTACCCTTACTTTACTTTTAAGCTTTTAAAAATAGAAGAGAAAGGGGGTTTAATTTAGGGTTTAAAGGGTATATTGCAAGCTTTTTTCAAGTTTTGTAAATTTTAGTGTTTTTGTAATATCAAGTAGTTTTACTTTTTAAAATGCTATAAACCCATAAAATGTAGTGTTTTTAAATGATTCTAGCTAGTTATCAGTGATATATAGCTGTTTTCCTAAAAATTTGAAGTAAAAAATCCTCTTTTTAAAATTAATTTGCACCAAAAGTAGCTTACATTAAAAAAGTTTTAAATAAAAGGAGTAAGGGGGATTTTTTGTGATAAACGGTATATTCAAGCGTTTTTCATAGTTTATTCTAAACGTGGGAGTATTGTATAAAACAAGTATTTTTACTTATTATTTTTCTAAAAAACCCAAAAATGTAGTGTTTTCAAGTTTTTAGCTATTTTCAGGATTATAGCTTTTTTCCCTAAAAATTTAAAAGTATAAAATCCTCTTTTTAGAATAATTTGCACCTAAAAGGTAGCTTACTTTACATTAAGCTATTAAAAAAAAGAGTAAGGGGTATTTAAAAGGTTTAAACGGAAATTGCAAGCGTTTTTCATTTTTCTTGTTAAACGTAGCTTTTATTTATATAAAAGTATTTTTAATTTAACTTTATTGTAAAAAACCCTTTAAAAAAAAAATTTTAGTTTTTTCAAGATATTAGATTTTCGGTGATATATAGCTTTTTTCCCTACAAATTGAAGTAAAAAACCCCTCTTTTAAAATTTAATTTGCACCTAAAGTAGCTTACATTACATTAAGCTTTTAAATAGAAAGAAAAGAGGTTATTTTGGGATTAAAAGGGGGGGGGATTTTGGGCAAGCGTTTTTCATAGTTTTTTTCAAAAAACTGTAGCGTTATTGTTTATACAAGTATTTTTAAACTTACCTTTTGCAAAAAACCCAAAAAAATGTATTTGTTTTCAATGATTTTAGCATTTATCGGGGGATATATAGCTTTTTCCTAAAAATTGAAGTAAAAATCCTTTTTAGAAAAATTTGCCCCTTTATAAGTAGCTTAAAATTACTTTAACCCTATTAAATAGAAAGTAAGAGGTTTTATTGTGATATAAGGAATTTTGGCAAGCGTTTTTCATAGTTTCTTGAAAAAACTTTTAGCGATAGGGGATATATCCCAAGAAATTTTTTACTTATCATTTTGTAAAAACCCCATAAAATGTGTGTTTTCAATGTTTAATTAGCTTTTTAAATCGGGAATAAGCTTTTTTTCCTAAAAATTTGAAGCATAAAATCTTTTTTTTAGAAAAAATTTTGCACCCTATAAGAAAGCTTACATTACTTTAACTATTATAGGAAGATTTAAGAGGTTATTTATTGTGTTTAAACGGTATATTGCAAGCTTTTTTTTATAGTTTTTTCAAAAACTGTAGCTTTATTGTTATAACAATTTATTTTTACTCAAATTTTGCTAAAAAACTCCAAAAATGTAGTGTTTTAAATTTGTTTTTTTAGGGGGTTTATCGGGTGATATATGGGGTTTTTTCCTACAAATTGAATTTTAATAAAATCCTTTTTTAAAAATTTTGCACCTATAAGAACCCTTAAATTTACTTTAAAAAGCTTTTAAAATAGAAGAGAAAGGGGTTTAAATTTATTGTGAATATAACGGTATATTGCAAGCTTTTTTAAATATTTCCCAGTAAATGTAGCGTTATTGAAAATTACAATTTATTTTTATTTATCTTATGCTAAAAAACCCAAAAAATGTAGTTTTTTCAAGATTTTGGGCTTTTTATTGGTGATAAAAAGGGGTTTTTTCCTAAAAAATTAAAAGGATAAAACCCCTTTTTTTAAAGAAATTTGCAACTATAAGTAGTTTACATACATTAAGCTTTTAAATAAAAGAGAAAGGGACTTTATTTTTTGGTGATATAACGGTATTTTGAAAAGCGTTTTCATAGTTTTCTTCAAAAGGGTAGCGTTTTGGGATATATACAAGTATTTTTATTTTTATTTTTTTGGGTTTTTAAAAAAACCCCATAAAATGTGGGGTTTTTTTCAATGATATTGGGCTATTTACGGTGATATAAAAGCTGTTTTCCTAAAAATTTGGATGTAAAAAAATCCTTTTTTAAAAATAATTTGAAACCTATAAGTAGTTACTTTACATTAAGCTAGTAAATAGAAAAAATAAGGGGTTTATTTATTGTAAAAACGGTAATTGAAAGCTTTTCATATTTTCCCTTCAAACTTTTAGCGTTTTGTATAATACAAGAGTTTTTATTATTATTTTGTTTATAAACCCAAAAAATGTAGGTTTTCAATAAAATTTTTAGCTAGTTATTATTTATTATAGCTGTTTTCCTAAAAATTTGAAGTATACAACCCTTTTTTTTGAAAAATTTTGAAACCTATAAGTAGCTTACTTTCCCAATTAAGCTTTTAAATAGAAGAGAAAGAGGTTATTTTTTTGATAAAAAGGGTATTTTGGGAAAGGGGTTTTTCATAGTTTTTTGTAAACTGAGGTTATTGTTATATACAAGTATTTTTACTTATCATATTGTTTAAAAACCCCAAAAAATGTGTTTTTTTAAAATTGATATTAGTATTTCGGTGTTAATAGCTTTTTTCCTACAAATTGAAGTAAAAAAATCCTTTTTTTGGGAAAAATTTTAAAAACCTATAAGTAGCTTACATTAAAGAACTATTAAATAAAAGGGGTAGGAGGTTATTTTTTTTGGATAATTTTTATATTGCAAGCGTTTTTCATAGTTTCTTGAAAAACTGTTAGCTTTATTGTATTATCCCAAGTATTTTTATTATGATATTGCTAAAAACCCCATAAAATGTAGGGGTTTCAATGTTTTTAGCTTTTACCCGTAAAAGGAGTTTTTTTTTTCTAAAAATTGAAGTTTTTTCTTTTTTATCGTAGTTTTAAATGCTTTTTTATTCCCAAAAACTATATTTTAAAAATTTAATAGGTTAAAATATTTTTTTATGAAATTTAGTATAAATTTTTTAATCTTTTAAACTTTTTTTTTTTTCAAGTATTTTAAGGTATTTTTTGAAAGCCAAAAAAAATGTCCAAATTTGACATATTCAGCATTTTTAAAATAACTATATTTTAAAATTTTATGAGTTTAAAATAGTATTTTCAAAAAATTTATATATCAATTTTATTCCAAAAAACAACTTTTTTTCAAGTGTTTGAATGTATTTTTAAAAGCCAAAAAAAAAGGGTCGATATTTAACATTCACCCTTTTTTACACAACATATTTTAAAATTTTATGACCCAAAAAATATTTTATTTTTTTTAAAAATTTATATTTTAAATTTATTCCTAAAAACAACTTTTTTCCCCCAAGTTTTTAAATGTATTTTTAAAGGGGTTGAAAAATGCCCCCCCGGAAAATTTGACTTTATTAAACCCCCTTTTTTGATAGAAAAATTTCAAAATGTGGAATTTTTGTTGTTTTCATTAGAAATTGCTTTTTTTAAAAATACTGTAAGCTTATAATAGGAGTTTGGACTCTATTTTGGGGTGATACAATTGTATAAAAACGGGTTTTTCATAGTTTCTTTAAATTTGTATGTTATATCTTTTAATAAAAGGGAAATTTTCCCCTTATGATAATGCTTTATCCCCTAAAAATTGGTTTTTTTCAATTTTTTTAGCTATTTAAATCGGGGGAATATAGGGTTTTCCTAAAAATTTGAAGAATACAACCCTTTTTTTTAGAAAAAATTTTGCCCCCTATTGTTACTTTAACATTAAGCTAAAAATAGAAGAGTAATGGGGTTCTTTATTGTGATAAACGGTATTTTTGAAGCGTTTTTCTTTTAATTTCTTGAAATTTTTAGCGTTATTGTATTATAAAAGTATTTTTTTTTATTACCCTATTTATAAACACAAAAAAATGTAGTGTTTTAAATTTTTTTAGATTTATCAGTGAGGATTTTTTTTTTTTAAAAAATTGAAGATTTTTCTTAAATATCTGTAGCTAAATAGCTTTTTATTTTTGCTAAAACCCAAATTTTTTACAAAAATTAATACCCAAAAAAGGGTATTTTTCATGAAATTTAGATTTTCAATTTTAATTTTAAAAACAATTTTTTTTTTCAAGTATTTTGGGAATTTTGGGGGAAAGGGCAAAAATAACCCCCCCGAAATTTTGGGAATTTCACACTTTTACACTACTATTTTTAAAACAATGTTATGAGCAAAAAATATGTTTTTTTCATGAAATTTAGGTACCCCAATTTTAAAAAATTTTTTAAAAAAAAACGTTTTTTCAAGTTTTTTAAATGTTTTTGAAGGCCTAAAAAATGGGGAAAAATTTGACATTTTTCAGCAATTTTACAAAAACAAATTTTGTAAAAAATACTATGAGTTTTAAAATTTATTTTATTTTTCATGAAATTATTTTGAATTTTTTTCCCAAAAAAAAACAACTTTTTTTCAAGGGGTTTTAAAGTATTTTTAAAGGGGCAAAAAAATGTCGAAAATTGACATTATTCAGCCCTTTTTTGATAGAAAAAATTCAAAATGTGGAATTATTTTTGTTTTCGTTAGAAATTGCAAATTTTAAACTACTGTAAGCTATAATAGGATTTTGAGACTTTATTGTGATAAAATTTGGGATTTTTAAGGTTTTTATATTTCTTTTTTGTGTGTTAAAACTTTAATTTAGAAGGAATTACCTTAGGATAAGGCTTTATACCCCAAAATGTTTTCTTTTCAATGTTTTTAGCTAGTTATCGGTGATATAAAACTTTTTTCCTCCCAAAAATTAAAAGGAATTTAAAACCCTTTTTTTAAAATAATTTCCCCCCTTTTAGCACTTTACTTAAAAGCTAATAAATAGAAGATTTAAGGGTTTTTTATTGTGTTTATAAGGGTATTTTGCATGCTTTTTTCATAGTTTCTTGTAAACTGTAGCGTTTTTGGTATAATAAAAAGTATTTTTATTTTTCCTATTCCCCAAAAACCCCTTTTAAAAAGGTGTGTTTCAATTAATTAGCTATTTATCAGGATATTTTAGCTTTTCCTACCAATTGAAGTATACAATCCTTTTTTTAGAAAAATTTTTGGGCCCCCTTATAAGTAGCTTACATTAGAAAAAAGTTTTAATAGAGGAGTAAGGGGGTTATTTATTTTTGATATAACGGTATATTGCAAGCGTTTTTCATAAATTTCTTGAAAAACTGTAGCTTTATTGTAAAAATTACAAGTAGTTTTACTTATTATATTCCCTAAAAAACCAAATAAAATGTAGTATTTTAAATTAAATTTTAGCTAGTTATCAGTGATATATAGCTGTTTACCTAAAAAATTTAAAAGTAAAAATGTTTTTTGGGAATTTAATTTGCACCTAGGTAGCTTACATTACTTTAAGTTTTAAATAGAAGAGAAGGGGGTTTTTTATTGGGTTTATAAGGGTATTTTGGGCAAGCTTTTTTCATGGGTTTTTTGTAAACTGAAAGGGGTTTTTGTATTAACAAGTATTTTAAACTTTCATTTGCTAAAAACCCCATAAAATTTTGGTTTTTTTCCCAAAAGATATTAGAAATTTTACCCCCCCCCCCCCGTGATATTAGCGGTTTTCTTAAAAAATTGAAGTTATAAAACCCCCTTTTTTAGAATAATTTGCCCCCTAAAAGGGTAGTTTAAAATTACTTTAAGCTATTAAATAAAGAGAAAGAGGTTTTTTATTGTGATATAACGGATTTTGCAAGTTTTTTTTCATTTTTTCTTCTAAATGTAGCGTATTTGTTTTATAACAATTAGTTTTACAAATTATTTTGGCTTTTAAAACCCATAAAATGTATTTGGTTTTCAATGAGTTTAGCTATTTTCAGTGATTATAGCTGTTTCCTACAAATTGAAGCAAAAAATCCTCTTTTGGGAAATTTGCACTAAAAGAGCTTAAATTCCCCATAAGTATTAAATAGAAGGGGGAAGGGGATTTATTGTATATAAGGGTTAGGCTTGGGGTTTTTATAGTTTTTGTAAATGAGCGTTTTTGTATAATACAAGTAGTTAACTCTTTCATTTTCCCTAAAAAACCCCTTTAAAAATGAAAGGTTTTCAATGTTTTAGCTAGTTTTTCAGTGATTATAGATGTTTTCCCCCAAATTGAAGTAAAAAAATCCTTTTTTAGAAAAATTTTGCACCTAAAAGAAGTTTACTTTACATTAAGATTAAATAGAAGAGAAAAGGGGGTTATTTATTGGGAATAACGGTTAGGCAAGCTTTTTTTTCATAGTTTTTTTGTAAACTGTAGCTTTAATTGTATATTTAAAGTGGGTTTTACTTACCCTTTTGCTAAAAACCCCTTTAAAAGGTTTTTTTCAATGATATTAGCATTTTTTGGTGATATTAGGGGTTTTCCTACAAATTGAAGAAATAAAATCCTCTTTTTAGAAAAATTTTGCACCTAAAAGTAGTTTACTTTACATTAAGCTATTAAAGGGAAGAGAAGAGGTTATTTATAGGATATAAGGGTATATTGAAAGCTTTTTTCAGGGTTTTCCCTTCTAAATGTTGGTTTTTGTATATATACAAGATTTTACTTTTATTTTCCCTAAAAAACCCCTTTAAAATATAGGTTTTCAAAAATTTTAGCTATTTATCAATGAATATAGCGGGTTTTTCCTAAAAATTTGAATTTAAAAAATCCTCTTTTTGGGAAAAATTTGAAACCTATAAGTAGCTTACATTACATTAAGCTATTAAATAGAAGAGTAAGAGGTTATTTATTGTGATATAACGGTATATTGCAAGCGTTTTTCACAGTTTCTTGTAAACTGTAGCGTTATTGTATATATACAAGTAGTTTTACTTATCATATTGCTATAAACCCATAAAATGTAGTGTTTTCAATGATATTAGCTATTTATCGGTGATATATAGCTGTTTTCCTACAAATTGAAGCATAAAATCTTCTTTTTAGAATAATTTGCACCTATAAGTAGCTTACATTACATTAAGCTATTAATAGAAGAGTAAGAGGTTATTTATTGTGATATAACCGGTATATTGCAAGCGTTTTTTATAGTTTCTTCTAAACTGTAGCGTTATTATATATATACAAGTAGTTTTACTTATTATATTGCTATAAACCCATAAAATGTAGTGTTTTCAATGATTTTAGCTAGTTATCAGTGATATATAATTGTTTTCCTACAAATTGAAGTATAAAATCCTCTTTTTAGAATAATTTGCACCTATAAGTAGCTTACATTACATTAAACTATTAAATAGAAGAGTAAGAGGTTATTTATTGTGATATAACGGTATATTGCAAGCGTTTTTCATAGTTTCTTGTAAACTGTAGCGTTATTGTATATATACAAGTAGTTTTACTTATCATATTGCTATAAACCCATAAAATGTAGTGTTTTCAATGATTTTAGCTAGTTATCAGTGATATATAGCTGTTTTCCTACAAATTGAAGTATAAAATCCTCTTTTTAGAATAATTTGCACCTATAAGTAGCTTTCATTACATTAAGCTATTAAATAGAAGAGTAAGAGGTTATTTATTGTGATAAAACGGTATATTGCTAGCGTTTTTCATAGTTTCTTCTAAACTGTAGCGTTATTGTATATATACAAGTAGTTTTACTTATCCTATTGCTATAAACCCATAAAATGTAGTGTTTTCAATGATATTAGCTATTTATCGGTGATTTATAGTTGTTTTCCTACAAATTTAAGTATAAAATCCTCTTTATAGAATAATTTGAACCTATAAGTAGCTTACATTACATTAAGCTATTAAATAGAAGAGTATGAGGTTATTTATTGTGATATACCGTTATATTGCAAGCGTTTTTCATAGTTTCTTGTAAACTGTAGCGTTATTGTATATATACAAGTAGTTTTACTTATCATATTGCTATAAACCCATAAAATGTAGTGTTTTCAATGATATTAGCTATATATCGGTGATATATAGCTGTTTTCCTACAAATTGAAGCATAAAATCTTCTTTTTAGAATAATTTGCACCTCTAAGTAACTTATATTACATTAAGCTATTATATAGAAGAGTAAGAGGTTATTTATTGTGATATAACGGTATATTGCAAGCGTTTTTTATAGTTTCTTCTAAACTGTAGCGTTATTATATATATACAAGTGGGTTTTACTTATTATAGGGCTATATACCCATAAAATGTATTTGTTTTCAATGATTTTAGCTAGTTTATCAGTGATTATATAATTGTTTTCCTACAAATTGAAGTATAAAATCCTCTTTTAGAATAATTTGCCCCTATAAGTAGCTTAACATTACATTAAACTATTAAATAGAAGAGTAGAGGTTTTTTATTGTGATATAACGGATATTGCAAGCGTTTTCATAGTTTCTTGTAAACTGTAGCGTTATTGTATATATACAAGTAGTTTTATTTATCATATTGCTATAAAACCCATAAAATGTAGCGTTTTCAATGATATTAGCTATTTATCGGTGATATATAGCTGTTTCCTAAAAATTTGAAGTATAAAATCCTTTTTTTAGAATAATTTGCACATTTCATTACATTAAGCTATTAAATAGAAGAGGAAGAGGTTATTTAGTTGTG
Organism: Chionoecetes opilio; assembly: GCA_016584305.1. Lineage (NCBI taxonomy): Eukaryota > Metazoa > Arthropoda > Malacostraca > Decapoda > Majidae > Chionoecetes > Chionoecetes opilio. Next base: position 31,020 of record JACEEZ010023390.1, on the reverse strand, counting down.
ATATAACGGATTTTGCAAGCGTTTTTATAGTTTCTTCTAAACTGTAGCGTTATTTTTATTATACAAGTGTTTTACTTATCATATTGCTATAAACCCATAAAATGTAGTGTTTTCAATGATATTAGCTATATATCGGGATATATAGCTTTTTTCCTACAAATTGAAGTATACAATCCTTTTTTTAGAATAATTTGCAACTATAAGTACCTTACATTACATTATGCTATTAAATAGAACAGTAAGAGGTTATTTATTGTGATATAACGGTATATTGCAAGCGTTTTCATAGTTTCTTAAATAGTAGCGGTTTTTGTATATATACAAGTATTTTAAACCCTTATCATATTGCTATAAAACCTTAAATGTAGTGTTTCCAAGGGATATTAGCTATTTCGGTGATATATAGCTGTTTTCCTACAAATTGATGTATAAAATCCTCTTTTTAGAATAATTTGCACCTATAATTAGCTTTCATTACATTAAGAAGGCTATTAAATAGAAGAGTAAGAGGGTATTTTTGTGATAAAACGGTAATATGCTAGCGTTTTTTTTCACATAAGTTTTTCTCTAAAATTAAACTGTAGGCGTTAGTTGTATTAATATAACAAGTAGTTTTTAATTTAGTTTACTTATCCTATTGCTATAAAACCCATAAAATTGTCGTGTTTTTCCACAATGATATTATCTAATTTAATCGGTTGATTTATAGAGTTGTTTTCTTCCGTTTTCTCCACCAATTTAGTATAAAATCCTCTTTATTAGAAATAATTTTTGAACCTATAAGTAGCTTACTTACCCATAATTAAGCATTAAATAGAAGAGTATGAAGGTTATTTATATTGTGATATCCCTTTATAATTGCAAGCCTTTTTTTTGTGCATAGTTTTCCTCTTGTCAAACTGCTGTAGCGTTTTTATTGTATATATCCAAGGAGTTTTAACTTATCAATTGCTATAGAAACCCCATAAAGGTGTGGTTTTTATATGATATTAGCTTATTCGGTGATATATAGCTGTTTTCCTTCCTTTTTCCCCTTACAAACTGAAAGTATAACAATCTTTGTTTTAGATAATTTGCACCTATAAGTAGCTTACATACTTAGCTAAATAATAGAAGCAGTAAGAGAGGTTATTTATTGTGATATACGGTAATATTGCAAGCGTTTTTTTCATAGTTTTCCTTGTAAACTGTAGCGTTATTGTTATATACAAGTAGTTTAACAACTTATCATATTGCTATAAAACAGCAATGACAACCCTTACACATGTAGTGTTTTTTCACAATGATATTAGTAGCGCTATTTATCGGTGATATATAGCTGTTTTCCCTCCCTTCAAAATTGAATTGTAAAAAATCCCTCTTTTTAATAGAAGTAGAAAATTTGCACCTATAAGAAGCTTTACATTACATTAGAATCTATTAAAATAGCAAGAGTAACGTTCAGAGGTTTCTTATTGTGATATAACGTATTGCAGATCGTTTTTTCCACACAGTTTCTTGTAAACTGTAGCGTTATGTATATATACAAGTATTTTTACCTTATCATATGCTATGAACCCATAAAATGTAGTGTTTTCATCTCAACGATATTAGCTATTTAAGATTATCAATCGGTGATATATGAGCTGTTTTCTCTTCCCTTCCTTCCTCAAATTGAAGCATAAAAATTCTTCTTTTTTTATGAATAATTTGCCAACCTCTAATGTAACTTATATTACATTAATCTATTATATAGGGAAGAGATAAGAGGTTATTTATTAGTGATATAACGGATTATACTTTGCAAGCGTTTTTTATAGTCTGCTTCTAAACTGTAGCGTTATTATATATATACAAGTAGTTTTACTTAACTTATTATAATTGCGATAGTACCCATAAAATGTACAGTGTTTTCCAATGATTTTAGCTAGTTATCAGTGATATATAAATTGTTTTCCTACAAATTTGAAGTATACAAATCCGCTTTTTAGATAATTATTTGCCCTAGAATACTTACATTACAGTAACTATTAAATAAAGAGTAAGATGATTTAGTGTGATATAAACGGTATAGTGCAAGTTCGTTTTTTTCATAGTTTTCTGTGTTGTAATCTGTAAAGCGTTGATTTGTATATATATACAAGTAGTTTTAAAAATAATACTATCATATTGCTATAAACCATAAAATGTAGCCGTTTTTTCAATGATATTGCTATTTATCGGTGATATAATAGTGTTTTCCTACAAATTGACGTTATAACATCCTCTTTTTAAGGAATAATTTGCCCACCTTTCATTACATTAGCTATTCATAGAAGAAGAAGAAGGTTATTTATTGTTGATATAAACGGTATATTGCAAGCGTTTTTTTATAGTTTCTTCTCAACCTGTATCGTTATTGTATTATACAAGTAGTTTTACTTTATCATATGCTATAAACCCATCAAATTAGTGTTTTCATGATATTAGGCTATAATATCTGGTGATATATAGGTGCTGTTTTTCCCTACAAATTGAAGTATACAATTCCTTTTTTTAGAATAATTTGTCACCTATAATACCTTCATTACATTATGCTATTAAATAGACAGTAAGAGGTTATTTTATTGGGATATAACGGTATATTGCAACGCGTTTTTTTGTTCATAGTTTCCTTATGTAAATAAGTAAGCGTTGTTTGGTTATATATACAAGTAGTTTTAATAAAACTTATCAATATTGCTATAAAAACCTTAAAATGTAGTGTTTTTCTCAATGATATAGCTATTATCGGTGATATATAGCTGTTTTCCTACAATTGATGTATAAAATCCCTTTTTAGAATAATTTGCAACACTATAGGTTAAGCTTACATTACTTTCAGGCTATTAAATCAGAAGAGTGAAGAGATTATATTATTGTGATATAACGGTATATTGGCAAGCGTTTTTTTCCTTTCTCTCATAGTTTATGTTCTAAACTGTATAGTTACTTGTATATATACAAGTAGTTTTAACTTATATTATATTGCTATAAACCCATAAAATGTAGTGGTTTTAATGATTTTAGCTAGTTATCAGTGATCTATAAAGCTGTTTTCCCTTTCCTTTTCCCTTCTTCCCTACAAATTGAAGTATAAAATCCTCATTTTATAGGATATAATTTGCACCTATAAGTTAGCTTACATTACATTAAAGCTATTAAATATGGAAAGTACGAGGTTTATTTATTGTGATATAACGGGATATTGCAACGTTTTTCATATTTTCTTGTGTTAAACCTTATCGTTATTGTATATATACTTGTAGTTTTTACCCTTATCATGATTGCTATAACCCCATAAAATGTAGTGTTTTTCCAAATGATTTTAGCTAGTTATCAGTGATATAATAGCTGTTTTCCTACTAAATTGGAAGGTATAAAATCCTCTTTTTAGAATAATTTGCACCTTTCAATTACATTAAGGCTATTACATAAAAGAGGAAGAGTTTATTTATTGTGATATAACGGTATAATTTCAAGCAGCGTTTTTTTAATAGTTTTCTTCTAAACTGTAGCGTTATTGTATATATACAAGTGTTTTAACTTATCAATTTGCTATAATAAACCCATAAGATGTTTGTTTTTCAATGAATTGAGCTATATATCGTGATATTAGCTGTGTTGTCCCTACAAATTGAAGTAATAAGCAATCCTTTTTTTAGAATAATTTGCACTATAAGTACTCATTACATTACATTATGCTATTAAATAGAACGTAAGGAGGTTTATTTTATTGTGAATATAACGGTATTGCAAGCGTCTTTTTCATCAGTTTTTCTTTGAAATAGTAAGCGGTTTTTGTATAGATACAAGTAGTTTAACGTTTTTAGTTTAACCCTTATCATTTGCTATAGAACCTTAAAATGTAGTGTTTTTCAATGATATTAGCTATTATCGTGATATATAGCTTGTTTTTTCTACGAAATTGAAGTAAAAATCCTCTTTTTAGAATAATTTGCACCTATAATAGCTTACATACATTACATTAAGGCTATTAATAGAAGGTAAGAGGTTATTTATTGTGATAGAACGGTAAATATTGCAAGCGTTTTTTCCATAGTTTATTCTAAACTGTATAGTTATTGTCTATATACAAGTAGTTTTACTTATTCTATTGCGCTATAAACCCATAAAAAATGTAGGGGTTTTAAAAGATTTTAAGAGCTAGTTTATCAGTGATATATAGCTGTTTTCCTCTACAAATTGAAGTATAAAATCCTCATTTTTAGAATATTTTTGCCCCTATAAGTATCTTACATTACATTAGCTATTAATAGAAAGAGTAAGAGGTTTATTAATGTGATATAACGTGATAATTTTTTTTGCAATCGTTTTTTTTCATATTTTTCTTGTAACTGAGCGTTACTTGGTATATTAACTTGTAGTTTTACTAACCTTATCATATTGCTATAGAACCCATAAAATGTAGTGTTTTCAATGATTTACTAGTTATTCATTGGATATATAGACTGTTTTTTTCTACAAAATTGAAGTATACAATCCTCTTTTTAGAATAATTTGCACTATAAGTAGCTTTCATTACATTAAGTTATTAAATAGAAGAGTAAGAGTTATTTATTGTTGATAAAACGGTTATATTGCTTAAAGCGTTTTTCCATGATCGATTAGTTTCTTCTAAAAACTGGAATCGTTTATTGTATTATACGAGTAGTTTTTACCTTATTCCTATTGCTATAAACCCATAAAAGTAACTGTTGTCAATGATATTGCTATTTATTCGGTGATTTATATAAGTTGTTTTCCTCCCTACAAATTTAAGTATAAAATCCTCTTTATTAGAATAATTTGAACCTATAAAGTACCTTAATTAACATTAAGCTATTTAAATAGAGAGTATGAGGGTTATTTATTTTGATTTATACCGTTATATTGCAAGCGTTTTTTTTCTAGTTTCTTTGTAAACTGGCGTTATTTGTATATTATACAAAATAGTTTTTACTATTTTTTTAAACCCCTTACATCATATGCAGATATATAAACCCATAAAATGTAGTGTTTTCAATTGTAGTAGCTATATAATCGTGATATATAGCTGTTTTTTTTTCCTACAAACGTGGAAGTATACAATCCCTTTTTTTTTTTTTTTTTTTAAGAATAATTTGCACCTATAATGCTTACACATTACATTTAAGCTATAAATAGAACAGTAAGAGTTTATTTATGTGATCTAATAACGGTATTATTGCATGCGGTTTTTCCTTTCAATAGTTGTCTGTGTAAACTGGTAGCGTTATTTGTAATATACGGAAGTAGTTTAATTTAACTTATATCCATATTTGCTATAAACCCTTAAACTGTAGTGTTTTCTCAATGATATTAGCTATTTATCGGTGATATATAGCTGTTTTTCCGCTCAAAATTGAAGGTAAATCCCTCTTTTTATTTTAGAAATATTTTTTGCAACCTATAGTAGCTTACATTATCATTAAGCTTTAAATAGAAAGTAAGAGGTATTTATTGTTGATATAAAACGGTATATTGCACTCGTTTTTTCCTTTTTTCAATAGTTTTTTGTAAACTGTAGCGATATTGTATATATAGCAAGTAATTTTACTTATCATATTGCTATAAACCCATAAAATTTATTGTTTTCACCAGATCAACAATGATATTAGCTATTTATCGGTGATATCTAGTTGTTTTTCCCTACAAATTGAACATAAAATTCTTTTCTTTTTAGAATAATTTCACCTGATAAGGTAGCTTACATTACATTAAGCTATTAAATAGAAGAGTAAGGAGGTTTTATTTATTGTGATTATAAACGGTATATTTGCACCGAGCGTGTTTTTTTTCACAGTTTCATGTAAACGTAGCGTTATTGTATATATACCAGTAGTGTTTACACTTATCATATTGCTATAAAACCCATAAATTGTATGTTTTTCAAGATATTTAGCTATTTATCGGTGATATAGAGGCTGTGTTCCCCCCTACAAATTGAAGTGTGCATAAAATCTTCTTTTTTAGAAATAATTTTGCACCTCTAAGTACACTTATATTTACATTAAGCTTGATATAGAAGAGTAACGGAGGTTATTTATTGTGATATACGGTATATTGCAGTGTTTTTTATAGTTTCTTCTAACTGTAGCGTTATTATATATAATACAAGTAGTTTTACCTTATTATATTGCTATATACCCATAAAAGTAGTGTTTTCAATGATTTTAGTTTAGCTAGTTATCAGTGATATATATTTTGTTTTCCTACAAATTGAAGTATAATTCCTCTTTTTTTTTAGAAATAATTTGCACCTTAAGTAGCTTACATTTAAATTAAACTATTCATAGATAGAAGAGTAAGAGGGTATTTATTGTGATATCGTATATTGCAAGCGTTGTTTTTTCCCCATAGGTTCTTCTTGTATTTCTTGTAAACTTAGCGTTTTGTTATATACAAGCAATAGTTTTACTTATCATATGCTATAAAACCCATAAAGATATGTAGCGTTTTTTCAAAGATATTAGCTATTTATATCGGGTGATAATAGCTGGTTTTCCTACAATTGAAGTAATAAAAATCCTCTTTTTTAGAATAATTTGCACTTTCATTACATTAACTATTAAATAAAGAGGAAGAGTGTTATTTATTTGATATAACTGTATATTTTCAAGCTTTTTTTTTTATTAGTTGCTTCTAAACTGTAAGCGTTAATTGTATATCTACAGTATTTTTACTTATTTCATATTGCTATAAACCCATAAAAGGTAGTGTTTTTCACAATGATATTAGCTATATATCGGTGATATATAGCTGTTTTTCCCACAAATTGAAAGTATACAATCCTATTTTTTTTAGCAATAATTTGCGCCGATAGTACCTTACATTACATATGCCTATTAAATAGACCAGTAAGGAGGTTATTATATTGTTGGATATAACCGGTATATGGCAAGCGTTTTTTCATAGTTTTTCTTGTAAATAGTAGCGTTATGTATATATAAAACAATGTAGTTTTTAACTTATCATATTGCTATAAAACCTTAAAGTGTGGTAGTGTTTTTCAAAGTGATATTAGTTACTGATTTATCAAGGTGATTATATAGGAGCTGTTTTCTACAATTGAAGGTATAAAATATCAAAAAAATCCTCTTGTTTTTAGAGGAATAATTTTTGCAGACCTTATAATAAGTCTTTACATTTTACATTAAGCTAGTCAATAGAAGAGTAAGAGGTTATTTCTTGTGATATATACGGTATATTGCAAGCGTTTTTTTCATGCAGTTTCTTGTAAACTGGGTCCCGTGACGATTATGGTGTTATATAGGTGTCAGAGTAGTTTTTACCACTTATCATAATTTACTATAGACCCATAAAATGTAAGCGTTTTTCAACAATGATATACTATTTAATATCGGTTATATTAGCTGTTTTCCCCTACAAATTAAGTATAAATCCAATCCTCTTTTTTAAGTGAATAATGTGCAGCCTATAAGGGTACTTACATTACATGTTAAGCTTATTCAAATAGTTAAGAGTCAAGAGGTTATTTTAATGAATTGTGATATGTAACGGTATAGATTGCACGTATAGTTCGTTGTTTTCATTTATAGTACTGTTGAGTAATTTCTATCACTGTAGAGTTATTGTATAATTTTACAAGTATTTTAATTACCTATTACTATTATAGTGCTATAAAAACCCCTAAATATGTAGTGGTTTTAATGATTTTACAGCTATTTTCAGGTTGATAGATAGCTGTTTTTCCCTCCTATCACAAATTGTAAGTAATAAAGCTCTCCTCAATTTTTTAAATAATTTGCACCTATAGAGGCGGTATCTTACATTACATAAGCTATAAATTAGAAGAGTAAGAGGTTATTTTTATTGTGATATAACGGATGATTGCACAGCGTTTTTCATATTTCCTTGTAAAAACTGTAGCGTTATTGTATGGATAATACTTGTAGTTTTTTTTTACTTATCATATTTGCTATAACAACCCATAAAATGTAGTGTTTTCAATGATTTTGTAGCTAGTTACGAAGGTGGATCATATAGGCTGTTTTCCCTCACAAATTGAAGTATAAAAACCCTCTTTTTAGAATAATTGCACCTATAAGGTAGCTTTCATCTTCAACATAGCTATTAATAGAAAGTAAGAGGATTATCTTTGTTATTGTGATGAAAACGGTAATATTTACTGGGCTATGCGGTTTTTTCTTCATAGTTTTGTACTGTTCTATAAGACTGTAGCGTTAATTGTATATATACAATAATGTAAGTTTGACTTATCATATTGCTATAGAACCCATAAAATGTAGTGTGTTTATGGGGGACAATGATATTATGCTATTTTATGATCGGTGGATATATAATTAGGCTGGTTTTTCCTACAATGACTATTGAAGTATATACCAAATCTCTCTTTCTTAGATATACATTTGCACCTCAGTAATATAGCTTACATTCCATGAATCTATAAATAAAAGGTTGTTGACGTAGAGGTGTCTTTATTGTGATTTTGAGAATAATGTGTATATTTGCACAGGCGGTTTTTCATAAGTTTCTTGTAAACTGTATTTTATTGTAATATATTACAATGGTATTTTACCTTATGATATTGTCATAGATCGAACCCATAAAATGTAGTGTTTTTCAAATGATTTTTAGCTAGTTATCAGGTGCAAGGAGTTGTTTGTTTTTTTCCTTGTTGTCTATTTTCTCTTTTGCGTACATCGCTATTGAAGGTATATTTCTATTATATCTGTAGGCTAAAATAGCATTTTTTTAATATTTGCTACAAAATATAGTTTTATATTACAAAATTAATAGTTAAAATATTTGTATTTGTTCATGAAATTAGATATCTCGACATTGTTTAAAATCTTTATATTAAAGACATTGTTTTTTTCTTTTTTTTATCAGTATTCTAATAGATGTATTTTTGAAAGCCTAAAAAAATGTCCAAATTTGACATTTTTCCAGCACTTTTACATAACTATATTTTACAATATTATGAGCTTAAAAATATGTATTTGTTTCAAATAAATTATGATAATAATATCACTTTTTATATTTATCCTAAAAACAAACGTTTTTTTTTTTTTCACAAGTGTTTTGATTGTATTTTTGAAAGCCTAAAAAATTGTCATATTTAAATTATTCAGGGCAGGCAATTTGTATGCCCACAACTATATTTTTACCATATTAATGAGCTTTAACATAAAATAAAATATTTATTTTTCACCATTAAATTTAAAAAAATTTTATATATTCAAGATTTTTATTCCTAAAATCCACTCTGCTCGTTATTTTTTTCTTTTTTTTTCAAATGGTTTAAATGTATTGTTTGAAGGGCTGAAAATGTTCTGAAAATTGGACGGATTATTAAGCCCTTTTTCTTGATGAAGAGAAAGTTCAAATGTGGGAATTAATTATTGTTTTTTGTTGCATTTCATTATGGAAATTTGCTTATTTTACAAAACTACTGTCAGCTTATAATAGGATTTTGAGACTCTATATTTGTGATACGAATTGGGTAATAGTATACGTGTTTTTCTCATAGTTTCTTCTTAGATTGTAGTTGTTTATATTCATGTTAATAGAAGGGAATTTACCTTATGATAATGCTTTATATAATCTTATAATATAAATACCCCTCCAAAATGTGTTCTTTTCAATGATTTTAGCACTAGTTATAATTATGTGATATATTCTGTTTTCCCTACAAATTGAAGAATAACAAAGTCCTTTTTTTAGAATAATTTGCACCTAATAAGTAGCGTTACATTACAGTAGAGCTAATAAATAGAAGTAATAAGGTTCTTTAATTTTGTATAACGGTATATTGCAAGCCTGTTTTTTTTTTCATATAATTTCTTGTAAACTGTAGCGTTATTGTATATATACAAGTAGTTTTTACTTATCATATTGCTATGAACCCATAAAATGTAGTGTTTTCAATTATTTAGGTAGTTATCAGTGAGGAGTGGTTTTTGGTTTTTTTTGTTTTTTTCTACAAATTGAAGGTATCTTTTCCTTTATCATCTGTGCTAAATGGCGTTTGTTTATATTTCTCAAACTATATTGACAAAATTTTAATTAGCTAAAAATGAAAACACTAGGGTATTTTTCCGAGAAACCATGAATTTAGGATATCAATTTTTAATCATTCAAAACCGATTCTTTCAAGTCATTTTGTAGACTCTTTTGGAAAGGCTTAAATTATGGTCTGATAATTTTGACAGTTACTTGCGCACTTTTACAACACCTACTGAGTGAGTATTTATAACAATGGTTATGGATGCTAAAATATGTAAATTTTTGCGCCATAATGAAATTTAGGTATCTAATTTTAATCTTAAAAACCACCGTTTTTGTCTTTTTCACTAGTGAAATTTTAAATAATGTAATTTTTGAAGGCCTAAAAAATGTTGCGAAATATTTGGTGCGTACATTTATTTGCAGCGAGGCCAATTTTCCAACAACTATATTGTATCAATACGTATTAGTCTTAAAATATTTATTTTGGTTTTCATGAAATTTATGTATGAACGTGTTTTTTTATGTCGTGAAAAAACTCAATAATACATACCACGTTTTTTTCAAGTGTTTTAAAATAAAAACTGTATTTTTGAAGGGCTAAAAAATGTCGAAATTATATAATTGAGCATTATTTCGATCTAATCGTCTACTGGACTCAAACATACCCTTTTTTTTTTTTTTTTTTTATTTTTTTTTGTGATAGAGAAATTTTCAAAATGGTTGGAATTATTGTTTAGTTTTTCGTTCAGAAATTTGCTCTTTTAAAAAAAACTACTGTAAGGCTTATAATAGGAGTTTGAGACTCTCTATATTATTGTGATACCATTGTATGTGTATACGTGTTTTTCATAGTTCTTTTTTTTACTTTCTTCTTCTTTATTTGTAGTGTTATATCATTATAAATGGCATTTTACCTTATGATATGCTTTTATTCCTACCCCTCAAAATGGCTGTTCTTTTGTCACTCGATTGTTTTAGCTAGTTTATCGGTGATATATAAGCTGTTTTTCCCTACAAATTGATAGTATAACCAAATTATCCTGTCAACCCTTTTTTTAAGAATAATTTGCAAACATATTAGCTTACATTACATGTACGCATAGATTCTATGGCATACGTGAGGAGAGTAACAGCGTTATTTTGATTGTTTTGATTGTTATTATTGTGATATAAAACGGTTCTATTGCTGCGTTTTTTCATTAGTTTTCTTTTGTAAAACTGTGTAAAAGCGTTATTGTATATTTACAGGTAGTTTTTTACCAACTTTTCCTAAATTGCTATAAAAACCCATAAATGTAGGTTTTCAATTATATTTAGCTTTTATCATTGCAGTGATATATAGCTTGTTTTTCTACCAATTGAGGTATACAAATCCTTTTTTTTAGAATAATTTGCACCTATAATTACTTACATTAGATTAAGCTATTAAATAGAGGAGTAAGAGGTTATTTATTTGATATCATCCGTTAATATTCAAGCGTTTTTCATACTTTCCGTGTAAAATCTGTCCGTTCTTGCTATATATACAAGTAGTGTTAAGTTACACCTTATTATATTGCTTATAAACGCCAATAAATTAGTATTTTCAATTGGGAATGTGGGATTAGCCTAGTTATCAGTGATATATAGCTGTTTACCCTACAAATAAATTGAAGTATAAATATGCTCTTTTTTTAGAATAATTTGCACCTATAAGTAGTCTTTACATTACATTTAAGCTAATTAACATCCGAACAGAGCAAGAGATGTTATTTATTTTGTGATACTAACGGTATAGTTGCAAGCATTTTTTCATAGTTTTCTGTGTAAACTGTACGTTATTAGTAATAAAATACAATAAGTTTTTCTTTCATATTGCTATAAAACCCATAAATGTAGTGTTTTTCCAATGATATTAGCAATTTAATTATATAAATCGGTGATATATATATGCTGTTTTTCTCCCTCTTACAAATTGAAGTATAAAATCCAAAATCCGCCCCTTTTTAGAATAATTTCACCTATAACGTATCTTTACATTATACATTAAGCTTATTAAATAGAAGAGTAAAGAGGTATTTATATTGTGATATAACGTATAAATTGCAAGTGTTTTTTTCATCATAGTTTTCTTCTAAACTGTAGCGTTATTGTTATATTACAAGTATTTTTTTACTTATTTTATTGCCTATAAACCCTAAAAGTAGTGTTTTCAATGAGTTTAAAGCTAGTTATCAGTGATATATAGCTGTTTTCCTTACAAATTGAAGCATAAAATCCTCTTTTTTTAGTAGAGATAGTTTTGCACCTATCAAGTAGCTTACACATTACATTAAGCTATTAAATAGACAGTAAGGGTTTTTTATTGTGATATAACGGTATATTGGCTTGCGTTTTCATAGTTTCTTGTAAAACTGTAGCGTTAGTGTATATATATAGTATTTAACGCTCATCATAATTGCCTATATGAACCCCTAAAATGTAGTGTTTTCAATGATTTTTAGGCTGAGTTATCAGTTATATAATAGATGTTTTTCCTACAAATTGAATATAAAATCCTTTTTTAGAATAATTTTGCACCTATAAGAAGAAGCTTACATTACATTAACTATTAAATAAAGAGTAAGAGGTTATTTATTTTGATAATAACGGTATATTGCAGCGTTTTTCATATTTTTTCCTTGTCAAACTGTAAGCGTTATTGTATATATTCAAGTAAGTTTTTACTACTTATCTTATGCTATAAAATACCCATAAAACAATGTATTGTTTTCAATGATAAATTAGTGTGCTATTTAATTGGTGATATTATAGCGGTTTTCCTACCAAAATGAAGTATAAAATCCTCTTTTTTAGAATAGATTTGCAACCTATTAAGTAGGCTTACATACATTAAGCTAATAATTAAATTGAAGAGTAAGACGGTTATTGTATAGTTCTATAACGGTATCTTGCCAGCGTTTTTCATGGTTTCTTCTAAAACTGTTGCGTTTTATTGTATTATGACCAAGTGCTTTTACACTGTATTATTTCCTATAGACGTTGAACCCATAAAAGACATATAGTGTATTTCCAAGATTTTATCTAGTATCAATGATATATAAGCTGTTTTCCCCTACAATTGAAGTATAAATCCTTCTTTTTTAGAATAATTTGCACCTATACGTATCTTACATTACATTAGCTATTAAAAAATAACGAGTAAAGAGGTTATTTTTATTTAATTGTGATATAATGGGATATTTGCAACGTTTTTTCCCATTAGTTTCCTTGTAAAACTGTAGGGATATTGTATATATACAAAGTAATTTTGATTCTCATATTGCTATAAAAACCCATAAAATGTAGTGTTTTCAATTATATTAGCTATTATCGGTGATATATAGTTGTTTTTCCCCCTACAATTTAAGCATAAAATCTTCTTTTTCTTTTTAGAAATAATTTTGCACCTATAAGTAGCTTTACCATTACAATTAAGCTATTAAATAAAGATTAAGAGGTGTATTTATTGTGATATAACGGCATATTGCAAAGCGTGTTTTTTTTTTCCACACTTGTCCTCTTGTAAAAAACTGTAGCGTTCATTGTAGAATATCTCACCAGTGTATTTTACCCTTATCATCATTGCTATAAACCCATAAAATGTAGTGTTTCCAAATGATATTCGCTATTGATCTGATATATAGTTTGTTTTTCCTACAAAGTTGAAGCATAAAACTTCTTTTTTAGACATAATTTTGCACTATAGTAAGCTTACATTACATTAAGCTATTAAATAGAAGAGTAAAGAGGTTATTTCATTTGTGATATAAACGGTATATTGCAGCGTTTTTTCACGAGTTTCTTGTAAACTGTAGGCGTTATGTAGATATACAAGGTATTTTTACTTACATATTGCTATAAAACCCTAAAATGTAGTGTTTTCAAGAATGATAGAGAGCTATTTATCGGTGATATATAGCTTTTTTCACACATAAAACAAATTTTGAAGTCATAAAATCTTCTTTTTTAAGAATAATCTGCACCTAGCAATAGCTTACATTGCCACATGAAGCTATTATATAGTAGAAGAGTAAGATGTTTTATATTTGTGATATAACCGGTATATTGCAAGCGTTTTTTAATAGTTTCTTCTAAACTGTAGCGTCGTTCATTATATATATACAAGGTAGTTTTACTTATTATCTTGCTATATAAAAAACCCATAAAATGTGTAGTGTTTTCCACACAAAATGAATTTTAGCTATTTATCAGTGATATATAATTGTTTGCCTACAAATTGAAGTATAAAATCCTCTTTTTTTTTAGAATAATTTGCCACCTATACGTAAGCTTACATTACTTAAACTATGTAGAAAAGGCTCATTAATACATAAAACGAGTAAGATGTTATTTTGTGGTTGTATTGTGATATAAAAACACGGTTATTAGCTTGCCAGCGTTTTTACATAGTTTCTTGTTAAAGGCTGTAGCGTTAATTTATATATACAAGTAGTTTTACATTATCATATGCTATAAAGAACCCGATAAATGTAGTGTTTTCAATGATTTTAGCTAGTTTATCAGTGATATATAGCTGTTTTCCCTACAAATTGAAGTGATAAAAATCCTCTTTTTTTAGAATATTTGCACCTATAATAGCTTTTCATTTACATTAATCTATTAATAAATAGTAAGAGGTTATTTGTATTGTGATAAAACGGTATATGGCTGAGGTTTTTTTCAGTAGTTTTTCTAAACTGTAGCGTTAATTTTGTATAATATAGCAGAGTAGTTTTACTTTATCCTATTTGCTATAACCCATAAAAATGTAGTGTTTTGCAATCAATGATATTAGCTATTATGCGGTGAATTTATTAGTTGTTTTCCCACAAATTTAAGTATAAAATCCTCTTTATAGAATAATTGAACACTTACGTAGTGCTTACATTACCTAAGACTATTAAATAGAAGGTATGAGTTATGTATTGTGATTACCACGTTCTATATTGCAGCGTTTTCTCATATATTTTTTCTTGTAAACTAGCGTTTATTGTATATATACAAGTAGTTTTTTTTAACTTATCCATATTGCTATAGAAAACCCCATAAATGTAGTGTTTTTAAAAGGATATTAGCTATATATCGGTGTCATATAGCTGTTTTCCTGTCCTACAAACTACTTGAGTATACATCCTTTTTTAGACTAATTTGCAAAATTGCACCTATAGTACTTACATTAGATTAAGCTATTAAATAGAGGAGTAAGAGGTTATTTATTGGTGATATAACGGTATAATTGCAAAAGCGTTTTTTCATAATTTTCTTGTAAACTGTAGCGTTATTTTGTATATATACAGTATTTTACTTATTTATATTGCTATAAAACCATAAAATAGTATGTTCAATTAATTTAGCTATTACGTATCAATCCAGTGATATATAGGCTGTTTACCTACAAATTTTTTTTTGGAAGTATAACAATGGCTCTTTTTATAAATAAATAATTTGCACCTATAGTACTTACATTACATTAAGCTATTAAATAGAAGAAGCAAGAGGTTTATTTATTTGAGATAAAGGTATATTTAAAAGCATTTTTCCAGTTTTTCATAGGTTTCTTTTTCTTGTAACTGGAGCGTTATTGTATTATATACAAGTCTTTTACTTATCATATTGTATAAGAAAATAAAATGGGAACCCATAAAATGTAGTGTTTTCCATGGATATTGAGCAATTTATTTTATCGGGGGGAGAGAGTTGATATATAGCTGTTTTCCCTTCTTCTCCTACTTTACAATTGAAGTATAAAATCCATCCCCTTTTTTTATTTTGAAAATTTGCACCATATAAGTACTTACATTTTACATTAATCTATTAAATAGAAGGTACAGGAGTTATTTAAATATTGTGATATAACGGATATTGGCAAGTGTTTTTCATAGTTTCTTCTAAACTGTAGCGTGTATTGTATTAATACAGTAAGTTTTAAAACTTATTATATTGCTATAAACCCATAAAATGTAGTGTTTTCAATGAGTTTTAGCTATTATCAGTGATTATATAGCTCTTTTCCTACAACCTTGAAGGCATAAAATCCTCTTTTAGAATATTTTGGCACCTAAAGTCGCTTACATTACATTAAGCTATTAAATGAATATTAAGAGTATATTTATTTGTGATATATAACGGTATAATTGCTTTCGCCCCTTGCTCTGCGTTTTTTCATAGTTTTCTTGTAAACTGTAGCGGTTTATTGTATATATACAAGTGTTAAACTCATCATATATTGCTATAAACCCCTAAAATGTAGTGTTTTTCAATGATTTTGAGCTAGTTACAATTCAGTGAATATAGATGTTTTTCTTCCTCCTCCAAATTGAAGTATAAAATCCTTTTGTTTAGAATATTTGCACCTATAAGAAGCTTACATTACATTAAGCTATTAAATATAAGAGTAAGAGGTTATTTTATTGTGATATAACGGTTATAATATTGCAAGCGTTTTTCATAGTTTCTTGTAAACTGTAGCGTTTTTGTATATATTTCAAGTATTTTACTTATCTTATTGCGATAAAACCATCCATAAAAGGTATTGTTTTCCAATGAATATTAGCTATTATTGTGATATATAGCGGTTTTCCTGACAATTGAAGTATAAAAATCCTCTTTTTAGAATAATTTGCACCTATAAGTAGCTTACAGGTACATTAAGCCTGATTACATTGGAGAGAGTAAGAGAGGTTAGTTTATAGTATGATAAAACCGGTATATTGCCAAGCGTTTTTTCATGGTTTTCAGTTTTCTTTCCTTCCTAAACTGTTGCGTTACTTGTAGAATATACCCGTATGTTACTTATTGGAATATTCCTATAAACACCATAAATCTAGTGTTTTGTGCATGATTTTAGGGCTAGTTTTATCAATGATATCTAGGGGCTGTTTTCCTACAGAGTGTGAAGTATAAATCCTCTTTTTAGAATAATTTGCACCTATAAGTACCTTACATTACAATTAAGCTATTAAATAGAAGAGTAAGAGGTTATTTATTGTTGATAATAATGGCATGGGAATATTGCAAGCGTTTTTTATTGCAAGCGTTTTTCATAGTTTCTTGTAAACTGTAGGGGAGGTCTTGTATATATACAAGTCACTTTGTCGAACTTATCCTATTGGCCTATACAACCCATAAATGATAGTGTTTTCAAATGATATTCAGCTTATTATAATTCGGGTGATATATAGTTTTGTTTTCCTACAATTGAAGCATAAAAATCTTCTTTTTTAGTAATAGTTTGCACTCTATAAGTAGCTTACATTACATTTAACCTATTAATAGAAGAGTAGAGTTATTATTGTGATATAACGGTATTATTGCAAGCGTTTTTTCACAGTTTCCTTTGTAAAACTGTGCGTTATTGTATATATACAAGTAATTTTTTACTTATCATATTTGCTATAAGAACCCATAAAATGTAAGTGTTTTCAATGATATTAGCTATTTATTCGGCTATATAGTTTTTTTCCCTACAAATTGAAGCATAAAATCAAATCCTTCTTTTTTAGAATAATTTGCACCTATAAAAGTAGCTTCATTACATTAAGGCTTAAATATAGAAGAGTAAAGAGGTGATTTATTGTGATATACGGTATAATTGCAAGCGTTTTTCAACAGTTTCTTGTAAACTGTAGCGTTATTGTATATATCCAAGTAGTGGTTTACAACCACCTTTGATCATAGTGCTATAAAACCCATAAAATGATGTAGTTTTTTCAATGTATTAGCTATTTTATCGGTGAGATATAGCTTTGTTTTTTCCTTTCCTACAATTGAAGCATGAAATTTCTGCTTTTTTCAGAATAATTTTGCACCTATAGTAGCTTACATTACCTTCAACCTATTGGACGAATGATAGGGAGTCCAAGTCGCGTTAAGAGTTAAGAGGTTATTTTTGTGATAACGTATATTGCAAGCGTTTTTCATAGTTTTTCTTGTAAACTGTAGCGTTATTGTAATATATAATACCAGTAGTTTTACTTATCATATTGCTATAAAGAAAAAAAAAAAACGCCATAAAATGTAGCGGTTTCAATGATATTAGCTATTTAGTTCTCGGTGATGATATAGCTGTTTTTCCTACAAATTGAAGTTATAAAATCCTCTTTTTTAGAAATATTTTTTTGGGTTGCACCTTTCATTTTACATTAAGCTATTAAATAGATAAGAGAGAGGTTATGTTATTGTGATCTAACGGTATATTGCAAGCGTTTTTTTATTAGTTTCTTTTTCTTTCTTCTAAACTGTAGCGTTATTGTAATATATACCAAGTTTTACTTATCATATTGCTATAAACCCATAAAATGTAGTGTTTTCAATGATATTAGCTATATATCGGTGATATATAGCTGTTTTCCTACAAATTGAAGTATACAATCCTTTTTTTAGAATAATTTGCACCTATAAGTACCTTACATTACATTATGCTATTAAATAGAACAGTAAGAGGTTATTTATTGTGATATAACGGTATATTGCAAGCGTTTTTCATAGTTTCTTGTAAATAGTAGCGTTTTTGTATATATACAAGTAGTTTAACTTATCATATTGCTATAAAACCTTAAAATGTAGTGTTTTCAATGATATTAGCTATTTATCGGTGATATATAGCTGTTTTCCTACAAATTGAAGTATAAAATCCTCTTTTTAGAATAATTTGCACCTATAAGTAGCTTACATTACATTAAGCTATTAAATAGAAGAGTAAGAGGTTATTTATTGTGATATAACGGTATATTGCAAGCGTTTTTCATAGTTTATTCTAAACTGTATAGTTATTGTATATATACAAGTAGTTTTACTTATTATATTGCTATAAACCCATAAAATGTAGTGGTTTTAATGATTTTAGCTAGTTATCAGTGATATATAGCTGTTTTCCTACAAATTGAAGTATAAAATCCTCATTTTAGAATAATTTGCACCTATAAGTAGCTTACATTACATTAAGCTATTAAATAGAAGAGTAAGAGGTTATTTATTGTGATATAACGGGATATTGCAAGCGTTTTTCATATTTTCTTGTAAACTGTAGCGTTATTGTATATATACTTGTAGTTTTACTTATCATATTGCTATAAACCCATAAAATGTAGTGTTTTCAATGATTTTAGCTAGTTATCAGTGATATATAGCTGTTTTCCTACAAATTGAAGTATAAAATCCTCTTTTTAGAATAATTTGCACCTATAAGTACTTACATTACATTAGCTATTAAATAGAAGAGTAAGAGGTTATTTATTGTGATATAACGGTATATTGCAAGCGTTTTCATAGTTTATTTTAACTGTAAGTTATTGTATATATACAAGTAGTTTTACTTATATATTGCTAAAAACCCAAAAAATGTAGTTTTTTTTAAGGGTTTTTTAAGCTATTTATCAGGGGATATATAGCTTTTTTTCCTAAAAATTGAATTATAAAAATCCTCATTTTAGAAAAATTTTTGGCACCTAAAATTAGCTTACATTACTTTAAAAGGCTTTTTAATAGAAAGTAAGGGGTTTTTTATTGTGATAAAACCGGGATATTGCAAGCTTTTTTTCCATATTTCTTGTAAACTGTAGCGTTTTTTGTATATATATTTGGGATTTTTAAATTTATCAAAAAAAATTTGCTAAAAAACCCAAAAAAAATGTAGTTTTTTTTCATGATTTTAGCTTTTTACAGTGATATATAGCTTTTTTCCCTTTACAATTGAAGTATAAAACCCCTTTTTTTTTAGAAAAAATTTCCCACCTATGGGACTTTCATTACTTTAAGCTTTTAAAATAAAGAGTAAGAGGTTTTTTTTATTGGTTTAAAACGGTATTTGGCTACGTTTTTTCAAGTTTTTTTCTTAAACTGTAGCTTTTTTGAAATATATAAAATATTTTACTTATCATATTGCTAAAAACCCCAAAAAAAATGTAGTGTTTTAAAATGAAAAATTAGTATTTATCGGGATTTTTATAGTTTTTTTTCCCCTAAAAAATTTTAAAGTAAAAAAATCCTCTTTATAGAAAAATTTTTGAACCTATAATATTTTACTTTACATTAAGCTATTAAATAAAGAGAAATGGGGTTTATTTATTTGTTTTACCTTTTATATTGAAAAGCGTTTTTTCATAGTTTTCTTGTAAACGGGTACGTTATTGTATATATACAATAGTTTTACTTATCATATTTTAAAAACCCAAAAAATTTATTTTTTCCCAATGATATTGGTATTATGGGTTTATATATACTTTTTTTCCCTACAAACTGAAGTTACAATCCTTTTTTTTAGAAAAATTTGGCCCTATAAGTAGCTTCCATTACATTAACCCCAAAAAATAGAACGTAAGAGGTTTTTTTATTGTGATATAACGGTATTTGCAAGGGGTTTTTAAATGGGTTTTCCTTTGAAAACCCTGTACCTTTTATTGTTTAATACAAGTAGTTTAACTTATCAATTGCTATAAACCCTTAAAATGTAGGGGTTTTCAATGATATTACTTTTTTACTGATTATAGCTGTTTTCCTAAAATTTGAAGTGTAAATCCTCTTTTTAAAAAAAATTTGCACCTATAAGTAGCTTACTTACTTAAAGCATTAAATAGAAGAGTAAGAGGTTATTTATTGTGATATAACAGTATATTGCAAGCGTTTTTCATAGTTTCTTGTAAACTGTAGCGTTATTGTATATATACAAGTAGTTTTACTTATCATATTGCTATAAACCCATAAAATGTAGCGTTTTCAATGATATTAGCTATTTATCGGTGATATATAGCTGTTTTCCTACAAATTGAAGTATAAAATCCTCTTTTTAGAATAATTTGCACCTTTCATTACATTAAGCTATTAAATAGAAGAGGAAGAGGTTATTTATTGTGATATAACGGTATATTGCAAGCGTTTTTTATAGTTTCTTCTAAACTGTAGCGTTATTGTATATATACAAGTAGTTTTACTTATCATATTGCTATAAACCCATAAAATGTAGTGTTTTCAATGATATTAGCTATATATCGGTGATATATAGCTGTTTTCCTACAAATTGAAGTATACAATCCTTTTTTAGAATAATTTGCACCTATAGTACCTTACATTACTTATGCTATTAAATGAACAGTAAGGGGTTATTTATTGTGATATAACGGTATATTGCAAGCGTTTTTCATAGTTTCTTGTAATAGTAACTTTTTTGGGTATATATACAAGTAGTTTAACTTATCTTTTCTATAAACCTTAAATGTGGGTTTTTCAATGATTTAGCTATTTATCGGGATATATAGCTGTTTTCCTACAAATTGAAGTATAAAATCCTCTTTTAGAATAATTTGCACCTATAAGTAGCTTACATTCCATTAAGCTATTAAATTAGAAGAGAAGAGGTTATTTATTGTGATATAACGGTATATTGCCAAGCGTTTTTCATAGTTTTTCCTTGTAAACTGTAGAGTTATTGGTATATATACAAGAGTTTGTTACTTATTATATTGCTATAAACCCATAAAATGTAAGTGGTTGTTTAATGATTTTAGCTAGTTATCAGTGATATATAGCTGTTTTCTCTACAAATTGAAGTATAAATCCTCTGTTTAGATGAATTTGCACCTATAAGTAGCTTACATTACATTAAGCTATTAAATAGAAGAGTAAAGATGTTATTTATTGTGATATAACGGGATATTGCAAGCGTTTTGTCATATTTTCTTGTAACTTTAGCGTTATTGTATATGATACTTGTAGTTTTACTTATCATATTGCTATAAACCCTAAAATGTAGTGTTTTGCAATGATTTTAGCTAGTTTATCAGTGATATATAGCTTTTTCCTACAAATTGTAAGTATAAAATCCTCTTTTTAGAATCATTTGCACCTATAAGTAGCTTTCATTACTTAAGCTATTAAATATAAGAGTAAGGAGGGTATTTATTGTATAAAAACGGGTATTTGCTAGCGTTTTTCATAGTTCTTCTAAACTGTAGCGTTATTGTATATATACAAGTATTGTTACTTATCCTATTTCTATAACCCATAAAATGTATTGTTGTTCAATGATATTAGCTAATTTCTCGGTGATTTATATTGTTTTCCTACAAATTTAAGTAAAAATCCCTTTTATAGAATAATTTGAACCTATAAGTAGCTTACATTACATTAGCTATTAATAGAAGATATGAGGTTTATATTATGGTGATATAACCGTTATATTGCAAGCGTTTTTTCCATAGTTTTCTTGTAAACTGGTCGCGTTATTGTATATAAACAAGTAGTTTATACTTATCATATTCTATAAACCCAAAAGGTAGTGTTTTTCAATGATATTAAGCTATATATCGGTGATATATGCTGTTTTTCACTACAAACTGAAGTTATACAATCCTTTTTTTTAGAATAATTTGCACCTATAAGTAGCTTACTTATAAGCTAATAAGGAACCTTAAGAGGTTATTTATTGTGAAGATACTGGTATATTGCAGCGTTTTTCATAGTGTTCTTGTAAACTGTAGCGTTATTGTATAGTATACAAGATAAGTTTTTAACTTATCATTGCTATAAACCCTTAAATGTGTGTTTTCAATGATATTAGATATTTATCGTGATATAATAGCTGTTTTTCCTACAACAATTTAAGTGGGAAAACTCCTCTTTTTAGAAAAATTTGGCACCATAAGTAACTTACATAACATTAAGCTATTAACAAACATTAATGGGAGGTTATTTTATTTGTGAATAACGGTATATGCAAGCGTTTTTCTAGTTTTTTGTAAACTGTAGGCGATATTGTATATATACAAGTAATTTTAACTTATCATATTGCTATAAAACATATAAAATATTTTTTTAAAAATATCTCCTAACACACCATAAAACTGTAGTGTTTTTCAATGTATTACTATTTATCGGTTATATAGTAGTTGTTTTCCTACAAATTGAAGCAAAATCTCTTTTTAGAATATTTGCACCTATAAGTATCTTCACATTACATAAGCATTAATGAAGAGGAAGAAGAGGTTATTTATTGTGATATACGGTATATTGCAAGTCGTTTTTTCACAGTTTCTTTGTAAACTGTAGCGTTGAGTTATCTTACAAGTAGTTTTAGGCTCTCATATTGCTATAAAACCCCATAAATGGTAGTGTTTTCAATGATATTAAGCTATTTATCGGTGATATATAGCTGTTTTGGTCCTACAAATTGACGCATAAAATCTTCTTTTTATTAGAATAATTTGCACCTCTAAGTAACTTATATTACATTAAGCTATTTATATGAAGAGTTAAGTAGGTTATTTATTGTGTGATATAACGGTATCTTGCAAGCGTTTTTTATAGGTTTCTTCTAAACTGTAGCGTTTATTATATAATACAATAGTTTTACTTATTATATTGCTATATACCCATAAAATGTGAGTGTTTTCCATGATTTTGATCTAGTTTATCAGTGATATATAATTGGTTCCCTAACAAATTGAAGTAATAAAATCCTCTTTTTTAGAATAATTTGCCAACCTATAAGTAGCTTTACATTACATTAACTATTAAATATGAAGAGTAAGAGGTTAGTTATTGTGATATAACGGTATATTGCAGCGTTTTTCATAGTTTTTTCTTGTAAAACTGTAGCGTTATTGGTATATATACCAGTAGTTTTACTTATCTATTGGGGCTATAAAACCCATAAAATGTAGCTTTTTCAATGATATTCGCTAATTTTTTTTCGGTGATATATAGCTGTTTTCCTACAATTGAATATACAATACCCTCTTTTTAGAATAATTTGCACCTTTCATTGACATTAAGCTATTAATAGAAGAGGGAATAGGTTATTTATTGTGATATACCGGTAATATTTCAAGCGTTTTTTTATATAGGTTCCTTGTAAAACATGTAAAGCGTTATTGTATTATACAAAATTAGTTTTACTATCATATTGCGCTTACACCAATAAATGGTAGTGTTATTCAATGAATATTATCTTATATCGGTGATATATAGCTGTTTGTCCTACAAATGGAAGTATCAATCCTTTTTTAAATAAAAAATTTGCACCTATAAGTACGCGTTACTTACAATTATGATGCTATTAAATAGAACAGTAAGAGTTTATTTATTGTGATATAACGGTCATATTGCAAGGCGTTTTCATAGTTTTCTTGTATAATAGTAGCGTTTTTTTATATATACCAATTAGTTTAACTTATCATAGTTCTATACAAACCGTTAAAATGTAGTGTTTCAATGTTATTAGCTTATTTATCGGTGAGATATAGCTGTTTTCCTACAAATTGAAGTATAAATCCTCTTTTAGAAAATTTGTAACCTATAAGTAGCTTACATTACATTAAGCTATTAAATAGGAAGCAGTGAAGAGGTGTTATTTATTGGATATAACGGTATATTTGCAAGCGTTTTTCCACATAGTTTATTCTAAACTGTTAGAGTTATTGTTATATACAAGTAGGTTTAACTTATTATAATTGCTATAACCTCATAAAATGTAGTGGTTTTAATGATTTTAGCTAGTATATCAAGATATATAACTGTTTTCTAATTGAAGTATAAAATCCTCATTTTAGAATAAATTTGCACCTATAAGTAGCTTAACATATACATTAAGCTATTAAATAGAAGAAGTAAGAGTTATTTATTGTGATATACGGTATATGGCAAGCGTTTTCATATGTTACTTGGTACTGGTACGTTATTGTATATATACTTGTAGTTTTTACTTATCATATTGCTATAAACCCTAAAATGTAGTGTGTTTCAATGATTTTAGCTAGTTATCAGTGATATATAGCTGTTTTTCCTACAAAATTGAAAGGGATAGAAATCCTCTTTTTAGAATAATTTGCCACCTATAAGTAGCTTTCATTTACATGAGTTTTTTAAATATAAGATAAAGGTTATTTATTGTGATAAAAAGATAAGGTTGCTAGCGTTTTTCATAGTTTTCTTCTAAACTGTAGCGTTATTGTAATATCTAAAGTCGTTTTACTATCCTCTTGCTAGAAACCCCTAAAATGTACTAGTTTTCAATGATTATTGCTATTTCCGTTTGATTTATCGTGTGTTTTCCTACAAACATTTAAGTATATAAATTCCTATTTATAGAATAATTGTTGAACCTATAATTACTTCATTACTACGCTATTAAATAGAAGAGTATGATTTAGTTATTGTTGATATACCGGTATATGTGCAAGCGGTTTTCATAGGTTTCTTGGTAAAACTGTGCATTATTGTATATTTACAAGTAGTTTTACTTATCTATTGCTATAAACCCATAAAATGTAGTGTTTTCACGTGATAATTCAGGCTATATATCGGTGTGGGGGGGAGAGGGGGGGGGGGAAGGGGAGAGGGGGGGGGGATATATAGCTGTTTTCCTACAAACTGCAGTATACAATCTTTTTTTAGAATAATTTGCACTATAAGTAGCTTACCTTACATTAAGGCTAATAATAGAACAGTATGAGGTTATTTAGTTTGATGATATAAACGGTATTTGCAAGCGTTTTTTTTTCATAGTTTCTTGTAAACGGGTCGTGCGTTATTGTATATATACAGGGCGTAGTTTAACTTATCTATATGGCCTATAAACCCTTAACATGTAGTGTTTTCATTGATATTAGCTATTTTATCGGGGTGATATATAGCTGTTTTCCTACAAATTGAAGTGTAAAATCCTCTTTTTAGAAAATTTGCACCTTAAGTAGCTTACATTACATTAAAGCTATTAAAATAGAAGAGTAATAGTTTATTTATTTGATATAACCGGTATATTGCAAAGCGTTTTTCATAGTTTTTTGTAAACTGTAGCGATATTGTATATATAACAAGTAATTTTTACTTATCATAATTGCTATAAAAAAAAACCCATAATAGTTGTTTTCAATGATATTTCGCTATTTATCGGTGGATATAATAGTTGTTTTCCTACAAATTGAAGCATAAAAATCTTCTTTTTTAATAATTTGACCTATGAATAGCTTGCCATGTCCTTAAGCTATTAATGGGAGAAGAGGAAGAGGTTATTTATTGTGATATACGGTATAGTTCAAGCGTTTTTTCACAGTTTCTTGTGAAGCTGTAGCGTTATTGTATATATACAAGTAGTTTTACTTATCATATTGCTATAAACCCAAAAATGTAGTGTTTTCAATGATATGCATACTATTTATCGGTGATATATAGCTGTTTTTCCTACAAATTGAAGCATAAAATCGTCTTTTTAGAATAATTTGAACCTCTAAGTAACTTATTACATTAAGCTTATTATATAGAAGAGTAAGAGGTTATTATTGTGATATAACGTATATTGCAAGCGTTTTTTTATAGTTTCTTCAAACTGAGCGTTATATACGATATACATAGTAGTTTTACTTATTATATTGCTATAATACCCATAAATGTAGTGTTTTTCCATGATTTTAGCTAGTTATCAGTGAATATAATTGTTTTCCTAACAAATTGAAGTATAAAATCCGCTTGTTTAGAATAATTTGCACCTCTAATAGCTGACATTACATTAAACTATTAAATAGGAAGAGTAAGAGGTTATTTATTGTGAATATAACGGTATATTGCAAGCGTTTTTCATAGTTTCTGGTAACTTGTAGCGTTGTATGGTATATATACAGTAGTTTTTACTATCATATTGCTATAAACCCATAAAAAATGTAGCGTTTTTTATGATATAAGCTATTTATCGGTGATATATAGCTGTTTTCCTACAAATTGAAGTATAAAATCCTCTTTTGATAATAATTGCACCTGTCATCTACATTAAGCTAATTACAATAGAAGAGGAAGAGGTTATTTTGTTGTGATATAACGGTATATTGTCAAGCGTTTTTTATAGTTTCTTCTAAAATGTAGCGTTATTGTATATATACAAGTAGTTTTAACTTATCTATTGTCTATAAAACCCATCAAAATGTAGTGTTATTCAATGATAATTAGTTATATATCGGTGATATATGAGCTGTTTTTCCTACAATGAAGTACAATCCTTTTTTTTAGAATAATTTGCAACCTATAGATTACCTTACATTATAATTATGCTATTAACTAGAACAGAAGAGGTTATTTATTGGTGATATAACGTATATTGCAAGGTTTTTTCATAGTTTCTTGTAAATGTAGCGTTATTGTATCTATACAAGTAGTTTTTAACTTTATCATATTGCTATTAAAACCTTAAATGTAGCGTGTTTTCAATGATATTAAGCTATTTATCGGTGATATAAGCTGGTTTTCCTACGAAATTTGAAGTAATAAAATCCTCTTTTTTAGAATATTTGCACCATAAGTATCTACATTTACATTAAAGCTATTAAAAAATAGAAGAGTAATAGGTCATATTATTGTGATATAACGGTATGGATTAGCAGAAGCGTTTTTCATAGTTTCTTGTAAACTGGTAACGTTATTGTATATATACAAGTAAGTTTTACTTATCATATTACTATAAACGCCATAAAATGTAGCGTTTTCAATGATATTAGCTATTTATCGGTGTATATATAGCTTGTTTTCCTACAATTGAAGTATAAAATCCTCTTTTTTTAGAATACTTTGCACTATAAGTAGCTTACATTAATTAAGCTATTAAATAGAAGAGTAAGAGGTTATTTATTGTGATATAACGTATAGCTGCAACGTTTTTTTCATAGTTTCTTGTAACTGTAGCGTTATTGTATATATAACAGAGTAATTTTAATTATTAATTGCTATAAACCCATAAAATTTATTGTTTTCAATGATTTTAGCTAGTTATCAAGTGATATATACTGTTTCCTACAATTGAAGTATACAAATCGCTCTTTTAGAATAATTTCCACCTATAAGTAGCTTACATTACATTAGCTATTAAAAAAAGATTAGAGGTTATTTATTGTGATATAACGGTAATATTGGCAAGGTTTATCATAGTTTCTTGTACACAGTAGCGGCGTTAAGGTATTTTAACTTATCATATTGGCTATAAAACCTTAAAAATGTACGGTTTTTACAATGATATTACTATTGTATCGGTGATCTATAGCTGTTTTCCTACAAATTGCAGCATGAAATCCTCTTTTTTAGAATACTTTGCACCTATAAGTAACTTACATTACATTGAAGCTATTAAATAGAAGAGTAAGAAATGTTTATTTATTGTGATATACGTTATTTTGTCAAGCGTTTTCATGTTTCTTCTAACTGTAGCGTTATTGTATATATACAAGTAGTTTTACTTCTATTATTTGCTATAAACCCTAAAACTGTAGTGTTTTCAATGATTTTAGCTAGTTATCACGTGATATATATAAGCGTATTCCTACAAATTGAAGTATAAATCCTCTTTTTAGAATAATTTGCACCTATAAGTAGCTACATTTACATTAGAGCCTATTATAGAAGAGTAATAGGTATTCTTGTGATATAACGGTATATTTAAAGTGTTTTTCATAGTTTTCTTTAAACTGTAGACGTTTATGGTATAATATACAAGTAGTTTGTTTACTTATCATATTTGCATAAACCCATAAAATTATGTTTTTCAAATGATATTAGCTATTTATCGGTGATATATAGCTGTTTTCCTACAAATTGAAGGCATAAAACTTCTTTTTATGATAATTTGCACCATCTAAGTAACGTTATATTACATTAAGCTATTATATAGAAGATAAGAGGTTATTTATTGTGATATACGGTATATTGTACAAAGCGTTTTTTTATAGTTTCATTCTAAACTGTAGGCGTTATTATTATATATACAGTATTTTACTTATTATATGCTATATACCCATAAAATTAGTGTTTTCAACTGATTTTAGCTAGTTATCTATTGATAATATAATTGTTTTTCCTACTAGAATTGAAGTATAAAATCCTCTTTTTAGAAAATTTGCACCTTATAGTAGCTTACATTACATTAACGTTAAATAGAAGAGTAAGAGGGTTTATTTATTGTGATATAACGGTATATTGCAAGCGTTTTTCATAGTTTTCTTGTAAATGTAGGTTATTTGTATTATACCAGTAGTTTTACTTATCATATTGCTATACAAAAACCCATAAATGTAGCGTTTTCAACGATATTTAGCTATTGTTTCGTTGATATATAGCTGTTTTTCCTACAAATTGAAGTATAAAATCCTCTTTTTAGAATAATTTGCACCTTTCATTTACATTAAGCATTAAATAGAAGAGGGAAGAGGTTACTATTAATTGTGATATAACGTATATTGCAGCGTTTTTTATAGTTTCTTGTAAACTGTAGCGTTATTGGATATATACAAGTAGTTTTTTCTTATCATATTGCTATAACCCATAAAATGTATTGTTTTTCAATGATATTAGCTATATATCTGTGATATATAGCTGTTTTCCTACAAAATTGAAGTATACAATCCTTTTTTAGAATAATTTGCACCTATAAGTACCTTAATTACATTATGCTATTAAATAGAACAGTAAGGAGGTTTATTTATTGTGATATAACGGTATATTGCAACGTTTTTGTCATAGTTTTTTGTAAATAGTAGCGTTTTTGTATATATACCAGTAGTTTAACTTATCATATTGCTATAAAACCTTAAAATGTAGTGTTTTCAATTGCTATTAGTCTATTTATCGGTGATATATAGCTGTTTTCCTACAAATTGAAGTATAAACTCCTCTTTTTAGAATAATTTGCACCTATAATAGCTTTACATTACATTAAGCTTTTAAATAGAAGAGTAGAGGTTTATTTTTGTGATATAACGGTATATTGAAAGCGTTTTCATAGTTTATTCTAAACCTGTAGAGTTTATTGTATATATACAAGTGTTTTACTTATTCTATTTGTATAAACCAATAAAATGTAGTGGTTTTAATGATTTTTAGCTAGTTATCAGAGATATATGCTGTTTTTCCTACAAACTGAAGTATAAAATCCTTTTTTTTGAATAATTTGCACCTATAAGTAGCTTACATTACATTAAGCTAAAAAATTTAGAACAGTATGAGGTTATTTATTTGATATAACGGTATATTGCAAGCGTTTTTCATAGTTTCTTGTAAACTGTAGCGGTTATTGTATATATACAAGTAGTTTAACTTATCATTTGCTATAAACCCTTAAAATGGTAGTGTTTTAATTGATATTACTATTTATCGGTGATATATAGCTGTTTTCCTAAATTTTGAAGTGTAAAATCCTCTTTTTAGAAAAATTTTGCACCTGTAAGTAGCTTCATTACATTAAGCTATTAAATAGAAAGTAAGGGGGTTATTTATTGTGATATAACGGTATATTGCAAGCGTTTTTCATAGTTTTTTGTAAACTGTAGCGATATTGTATATATACAAGTAATTTTACTTATCATATTGCTATAAACCCATAAAATAGTTGTTTTCAATGATATTCGCTATTTATCGGTGATATATAGTTGTTTTCCTACAAATTGAAGCATAAAATCTTCTTTTTAGAATAATTTGCACCTATAAGTAGCTTACATTACATTAAGCTATTAAATAGAAGAGTAAGAGGTTATTTATTGTGATATAACGGTATATTGCAAGCGTTTTTTCACAGTTTCTTGTAAGCTTAGCGTTATTGTATATATACAAGTAGTTTTTACTTATCATATTGCTATAAACCCATAAAATGTAGTGTTTTCAATGATATTACTATTTATCGGTGATATAGCTGTTTTCCTACAATTGAAGCATAAATCTTCTTTTTAGAATAATTTGAAACCTCTAAGTAACTTATATTAATTAAGCTATTATATAGAAGATAAGAGGTTTTTTTTATTGTGATATAACGGAAATTTGCAAGGTTTTTTATAGTTTCTTCTAAACTGTACGTTATTATTTATATAAAATAGTTTTTACTTATTTATTGCTATATACCCATAAAATGTAGTGTTTTCAATGATTTTAGCTAGTTATCAGTGATAATAATTTTTTTCCTACAAATTGAAGTTAAAATCCTTTTTTTTAGAATAATTTGCACCTATAGTAGCTTACATTAAAACATTA
>JACEEZ010023389.1:0-14585 GCA_016584305.1 Chionoecetes opilio | reverse complement strand
GGGGGGGGCAAAGCCTTTGGGACTGAGTCTCTGGCTCAAGACCAGGTCCAGATATTTGGACTCTATGAAGCATACAGTTGTTCATGCGTGTGGCGGACATTGGATCTGAAGTTTTACATACCTTGTAGCGAGTCCATAATGCGGCGGGTCACGTCAAGAAGTCTTACGGCGGATTGGCATAGCCCACGGTGTTATGGACTCGCTCAGCGGAGTATTTGGCGTTGTCGGTACCTGTGCAGGAGGACAAAGATCCGGTTCTTCAAGTCGCTTGTGATCCCTGTCCTACTCTATGGTTGTGAGACATGGACACTAAATAGTGACTTGAAGAGACGAATCAATGCCTTTGGTAATAAGTGTCTTCGCAGAATCATGGGGTATCGCTGGGATATTACGTGTCAAATCAGCGATTGCACCGTGAGACTGAATCGAGGCCTATTACCTGCATAGTCCGTCAGCGCCAACTTCGGCTATATGGGCATGTGGCACGCTACCCTGAAACCGATCCTTCCCATCGGGTTGTATCTGTAAGACAACCCGGTGTGGAGGAGGCCAAGGGGGCGCCCACAAGGCTCGTGGCTGGGGCAAGTTGATGGTTCTTGTCGAGAGCTGCTTGGTATGGGAAGGAGCCTGCATGGAACTCGCGCGTGGTGACCCCCGGGAGTGGCGTCGTAGGGTGGGCGAGGCGACGCGCCCCCCGGCGTATGCCCCCAATGATTGATTGATTTATACCATAGCCTTCCATGACGGGTAACGATGAAGCATGTAATTACAAGGCTCGTGTAAGACGCCTATGGTAGATTTTGTACGATTTTACTGATGCTTTAGGTGTAGAAAAGAAGTTATGCCATCCAACGTGGTGCTACAGAATTCACGAACACCAGATTAGCTTAGAGTCAGCGTACATAGATACAAGACCTATATATCTAAGAATAAATATCTTAGAATATATAGGTCTTGCATAGATAGTGAGGGGAGCCGCGTGTCCTGTATGGTGACGCAACAATAGTGGTTGAGCTGTTAAGATGACCTCACCTTTTTATATAGCGCCTGTTGTGTGCCTCTTCTCTCTCTGCATCATCATACACTCCGGAAATCAGTGCACATAGCTGGGAGGTTTCTTCCTTTCCTTCCTCCTCTCTTCTCTTCCTTTTAGTGTTTCATGTTGCCGCGCCGCTTTGAAACTTTGCCGTCATGTCTCCGGCGAGAATAAATTATTATTATTTAAATAGCTCTCCGCCAAGGCCCATGCTGTCCTTGTCCCCATCTCCATCCTTCCCCCCCAAGACTTAGTTGACCCTCATGCCTCCCTCTCTACCTACGTACTGTACCTATATTTATCCCTTATCCTTATATTATGATATAGCGGAAGGACCCCTCACGCCACCTTTTCTTTCCCCCCCCCCCTCTCTCTCTCTCCTCTCTCTCTCTCCTCTCATCTCTCTCTCTCTCTCTCGTCTCTCTCCCCTCTCTCTCTTCTCTCTCTCCTCTCTCTTCTTTTCTCTCTCTCTCTCTCTCCTCTCTCTCTCGCTCAGTCGGAAAATGAAAGGAGTCGTGGGCGATGTTTACTTTTTACCTTTTTTTTTCATGCGACGTATTTATTAATGTTGCCAACCTTTTTTCTCTGAATCCACTTCAGATTGCCCAACGTGGTTTACCCCTGGTAGCTCCGTTTTGTGTTTTGTGTGTGTGTGTGTGTGTGTGTGTGGTGTGTGTGTGTGTGTGTGTGTGTACGCTTTATGTATAGCCCTGTGTCATTTTCCTAGATTACCAACGTATCATCATCATCATCATCAAACATCCATCCTCTGCCTCCTTTAAGTTCGGTAAGGCGTGAGGGAGGTGAAGAAGGGTCAGCATTCCGGTACACGTCTTACCACCAAGGTATTCGCATGCCTGGCCTCTGCATACATGTTCCGGGTGGCGTGCATGGCCGGTCTGCTGATGCACTCTATCCATCGTCGCCCACTGCTTAGCGTCACACATTATCCAACACTATAATGCAACATCCGTGCATGCAAACAAAACCCTTAAAACGGCATCTTAAGCTCACCCGTATCTTTTCTCTCTCTCCTTTTTTTGTGTCCCGCTCAATTACCTATCATTTCAAAGTAAGTAAAAAAAAAAAACCTTTCAAATCACTCTCATTTCATTCACAAAAGTACATAATATTCATGGCGCGTGCGTTTATTTATCAGCTAGCGAGTTTTGGATGTCAGGCAGGGACAGATCCACGACCCTCCCAGCTATATGTTCCCTTTTGTGGATTGATTGCATTATGAATACTTAAGGAAATGTAGCGAAGGAAACTGCGATGACAAACCATATCCGAACAACTTCTTTAACCTTGGTGTCCTGCTGGAAAGGATTTTAGCCCACCACAGGGACTGGCAGCTACAGTATAAGGCTTGTTGTTACTTTTTTATCTCCCTTGGCTAGTCCTTTTTGATGTATAGAAAATAAATAGAAACAAAGGCTAAAGGGGACGATGAACAGTCTTTGCTAAGCGCGTCAAAGTCTGCGTCTCAAGAGTACCTGAACCTTACCTGTATGTTACGATGATAGCCTTGCCTTCACACCTACACTCTCAGAAATGGGGGGGATATTAAGGGTAGAATTGTTACATCGCACCATCACTACCCTTTTTATACCCTATGTCCAGGCCGGAGGGTAGATGCTGCCGATTATACCCTTCATCTACCCTTTATCTACCCTTTTTAGACGAGAGGGTTGAGAAAGGGTATATTTGGGGTTGGAAAAGGTATATTAGGGTCGCAAAAGGGTATATTTGTAATGGTAGAAAAAGGGTAGCAGTATTTCATCACTACAAACACCCTTTTTCTACCCTTTTTCCCTGCCCTTCTTTTCTAAGAGTGTACTTTATTACGACACTTTCTTCACTTTGATTGATTTCCTTCTTTCTCTACTTTTACTTAGTATAGCCAAATTTTAAAACAAATAAGCGTGTGTATCAATCATGCCTTGTCCCAAACAGTGTGTGTGTGCCAGAGTTTGCGGCACAGGAAAGACCGAAAACAAGATCAGCTCCTTTGATTATCTTTTTTTTTAAAGAATAAATCTAATCTTCTTCTATAGGCGTATATATAATCGTTGCCTTATTTTTACAACATTTTTCCCCGACGAATGAGATCATTTTATTTTTATGTCTCATCGTTGTTTTCCGTTTCAGAACACAGTAATCCCGTGTTTCAACCAGCAATGTGTAGCCACGGCACACAAACACTACCATATTATCATGTCACTAGAAACACACACACACACACACATACACACACACACACACACCACACACACAACACACACACACCCCACACACACACACACACACACACACACACACACACACACACACACACACACACACCACACACCCACACACACACAACACACACATATCACCACACACACACACACACACACACACACACATATTGTCATCATGTTAAAAAGGCAATCACCAAACTCAAATCGAACACCAAATCGACACGTCCTATCACTCTGAATCCACTCTGGCGCAGTGGATTCGTCCTATCTATGTCCTCTCATAGTGGAGTGGATAATCTCTGTGTGGGTTTGCACAAATTATTTCATCCTGCAGCGGACTTTCTAGGTTACTCTCGCAAGCTACAGTTTTGAAATCCAATAACGGACAGTTCATCAGTTATTCTATCAATATGGACAGTTGAACAGTTATTATGCATCAATTTTTTTTTTTTTTTTTTTTTTTTACATCACAGGGAACTGGCCAAGGGCACACAAAAAATGGGTAACACAAAGCCCGCTTAGTTGCCAGTCCCTATAAAGAAGACAGTAAGAGAATAAATAAAAACAAAGGGATAGGCCAATTTAGTTCGGTATTAGTAATTAGTAATTTATCTCACGTCTCGTCGCTAACATGATGGATTGATATGATAAGGCAAAAAACCATCGTGTCATCAATCTTACTACCAAGGTCTTTAGAGAAAAGAACTTCCTTCTTCCCTTCCTCCTATTTCTAAGGAACGCCCTTGTTTACCCTCCCCGTCTCCCTCACGCTCCCTCCACTCAGGTTTTCATCACGTAACTTTTTATTTCGTTCTCGTACAACATCCTCTTGTTATAATCCTGATTATTCTCACAACTACTAACACCTTACTTACCGCACCAGTAATATCAATTCGTTCAGGCACTTCTTTGCATGCACCGTACTGAGGGGGAGAGGCTCACATGCACACCTCAACATATTATGATTGTCCCAACAATACTTATTTTTGATCAACGAATCAGTGGAAACCTCAACATGCAACATAACTTTCCTACCTCCAATTCTGTCCCCTGTGCATTATTTTATCAAGATCAATAAAGTAAAAAAATCATCCATGTTAAGTATATATCTCAAGGAACTGTCATGTAAACCTATACTAACTCTTATCTGTACAATTACAAAAATGAAAAATCAACATCCTCGACGCAAAATATATGCCTTACAAATCATGTAGTAGAGTTCCAACATTGTCGCTGCTTGTAGATGGCAGTTCTTATACTTCTTTCATCCTTATACTCTCATCTTATACTCCTTTCCTCCTTATACTCTCATCTTATACTCCTTTCCTCCTTATACTCTCATCTTATACTCCTTTCCTCCTTATACTCTCATCTTATACTCTTTCATCCTTATACTCTCATCTTATATACTCCTTTCATCCTTATACTCTCATCTTATACTCTTTCATTTATACATCATTTCAGGAGGCGGCCGTGACCACACCTCTCATGCTGGGTACTGAGGCGTCGAGGTCGAGTGTTGTCGTCGTCGATGGTGTACCTGGAGATGGGCAAGGGCGAGCTACAGGACAGCCAGGTGCGGGCAGGTATGTGTTCGGACTCACAACCCACGTACATTAGTTTTTCTTCTCAAAAACTATAGTAGGCGCACTGACCCCCTCACCTGACCTACTGCCTCTCCCTACCTCCACCCCCTACCCCCTCCTCCCACCTTCACCCCTTACCCCCCCCTTCCCTCCTCCACCACCTACCCCTCTCTCCACCTCCACTCCACTTCCCCACCTCCATCCCCATACCCTCTCTCCCCCCGTTGTCGGTGCAGCCATGGCAAGTGTCCACTCCAGAACACCTGTGTTGGCAGGTGTCCACACTTGGGTGCATCATACATCACGTCAAGTACTGAAGTACTGGGAAGTACTGGTACTGGTATTAGGAGAGGTAGTAAGTTTCCAGGCTCGCTTATTACTGTTTGGTATGGTATGAAATGTATGGCAGTCAGCGTAAATACAGCTAGCGGGAAAATCGACAAGATGAAGTGCAACTTAAAAGTTTATTGTACAAATTGTAGGAGTATATTACATAAGATAGATTTACTGAGAGGAACATCTTGTGTTGAAAATTTTGATATAATAGCATTAACAGAAACATGGTTAGATATGACGGGCAAAATATTTAATCCAGAAGTTCAGATAGCGGGATATAAGTTATTTCACAAGGACAGGGTTGGAAGGAGAGGCGGAGAAGTTGCACTATATGCCAGGGATACATTGCAGTGTTGTGTTAACAACGTTATAAAAACGGACGATAGCATAGAGTCGATATGGGTGGAAATTAAAGAAGGAACTGATAAGATGGTCTTGGGTGTAGTGTACAGGCCTCCAAACTTATGTAGGGAGGATTCAGCTCTTATATGGGAGAAAATAAGCAAGGCTTGTAAATATAATCGATTATGCGTGGTAGGAGACTTTAATCTTAGGTCAATTGACTGGGATTTAATTATAGGAGACAATGACGCAGAGGATTTGTTAAAACTAGTTCATGATAACTTCCTAACGAAAACAATCAAGGAGCCTACTAGGGGAGATAATATTCTAGATTTATTACTAGCAAACAGGGGTGATTTAGTTACTGAAGTGGAAGTGGGAGGTACGTTAGGAAAAAGCGATCACAGCGAAATCAGATTTTGCTTAAATTGGGAGGTGGGAAGACGAATTGATAATACCCATAGAGTACCTGACTTCAGAAAGGCTAATTATGTAGGATTAAGAAAACCCTGGAAGAGATTAACAGAAAGGCAAATTTTATGTAGATTAAGAAAACACCTGGAAGGTATTAACAGTGAAAGAGGGAGGGGAGATGAGAGCTGTGGTCCAGACGGAGGGGGGTGTCGGTGAGGTCAACGCTGAAAGGGATTATAATACCTTTGTCAGCAATTTAATTGCAGGTAAAAAAAAGAATATTCCTTATAGGGAGATGAGATCAGGGAAAAACGAGCCCAAATGGATGACTGAGTTTTTAAAACACAACATAGGCGTAAAAAGGGACATTTATAAGAAAGTCGGGTTTTCATCACGTAACTTTTATAAGGGGTGGATGGGCAGGTATAGAACAGTATAACGAGATGGCTAGAACGGTAAAAAATTTACAAGATCAGCGAAGAAGAATTATGAGATTAAGGTTGCAGGGAAGGCAAGACCGATCCTAAGGTATTTTTTCAGGTTTATAAAAAAGACTAGGAATTATTGGGCCATTAACAAATAAGCAGGGGGAGATTATAAGCACGGCAGAGGATATGTGTAAACTTTTAAATGATTATTTCTTAAGTGTTTTTACTCAGGAGGATAAACAGAAGATACCTGATAGTGAACAGAAGTTTAGAGGAGAGGATGATGAGAAACTCAAAGGTATTGTGATAACTAGGGAAATGGTAGAAAAAGGTATAGACGGAATGAAGAATTTTAAGTCACCAGAACCAGATGAAGTGTATCCCAGAGTACTAAAAGAATGCAAAGGGGTTGTTAGCGATGCGTTAGTGCATATTTTTAGGAAATCGATTGATACAGGGGAAGTGCCGTTAATGTGGAGGAAGGGAAATGTAGTTCCCAATATTTAAGAAGGGAGATAGAGGATTAATGTCAAATTATCGACCCGTTAGCCTGACGTCAGTAGTAGGTAAATTTTTGGGAAGCTGTTATTGCAAAAAACATTAGAGAGCATCTTGAAAAGCATATTTTTGGTTATGATTCACAACATGGCTTCACAAAAGGTAAATCATGTCTCACTAATTTATTGAGTTTTTATAGGAAGGTTTATGAAACAGCAGATAATGATGAGGATTATCATATAGTATACTTGGATTTTAGTAAGGCATTCGACAAGGTGCCACATGGTAGAATCTTAAATAAGGTTTAGGCTCATGGAATAGATGGGAAGGTTCTTCGTTGGTTAGAGCTTGGGTACGTGATAGGCCAACAAAGGGTTTCAATTAATGGTTCTAATTTGAATGGGGCAGGCAACGAGTGGGGTTTCCACAAGGGTCTGTTTTGGTCATTACTATTTTGATTTACATCAACGTTTGGGTAGTGGGATTAGTAGTGATATCAGCAAGTTTTTGTGGATGATACTAAGGTATGATTTTAGATCACAGTCTGATGTAAATATTTCGCAGGAGACTTAGATAATTAAATGATGGGCAGATAATGGCAGATGGATTTAATATTGATAAGTGCAGCGTTATGAATGTTGGTAGAAAATTCCTGCATGGTATAGGTACACCATATGCAATGTATCGCTGAAAGATCAGAGGTGAGAAGATCTGGATGAGAGTGAGCC
Organism: Chionoecetes opilio; assembly: GCA_016584305.1. Classification (NCBI taxonomy): domain Eukaryota; kingdom Metazoa; phylum Arthropoda; class Malacostraca; order Decapoda; family Majidae; genus Chionoecetes; species Chionoecetes opilio. The sequence continues at coordinate 6,971 of JACEEZ010023389.1, read as the reverse complement.
CAGACCTCCGACCTAGGAATCATGTATTGAGCTAAAATCGAGCCAACAGGGTGTTAGATTTATTACCAAGCGTGTTAAAAGTAGAAGTGCTGAATTATTCTAAAGCTTTATTTGGCTCTAGCCAGACCCCACCTAGACTATGCGGTTCAGTTTTGGTCTCAGTATTACAGGGTGGATATTGCCTTGTTAGAAGTAGAGAAGTGCAAAAGAAAGGGTGACCAAAATGATTCATGGAATGCGTAACTTTAGTTATGAGAAGAGATTGAACTACTAAGTTTACACTCACTCGAGAGGCGTAGAGTAAGGGGCATCTGATAGAATTTTTTGAGTGGATAAGGGGGTACATATAGGCTTTTTAGGAAAAGTTCTTAAGTAATCGTCCAGACCCATTTTTTTTGCCTAATTATGTTGAATGTACATTCAAAACAAACCCATCCCCCAAAAATAATTGATTTCCAGGCCTTATTTCCGTAAAAACACGACTTTTGTAAAAAGCGCGCGAATTTTTTTTTTTTCTTCCTGCCAACAGGGTTACGAATGTTATTGATGACGTCCAGAAGATTAGTCTCTCTCTCTCTCTCCTTCCTTTCCTTTCCCTTCTCTCTCTCTCTCTCTCTCTCTCTCTCCTTTCCCTTTTCCCCTCTCTCCCCCTCTCTCTCTCTCTCTCTCTCTCTCTCTCCCTCTCTCCCCTCTCTTCCTCTTCCCTTCTCTCTCTCTCCTTTCTTTCCTTCCTTTCCTTTTTCATCTCTTTCTCTCTCTCTCTCTCTCTCTCTCTCTCTCTCTCCTCCCCTCTCTCTCCTCTCTCTCTCTCTCTCCTCTCTCTCATCTCTCTCTCTTCTCTCTCTCCTCTCTCTCTCTCTCCTCTCTCCCCTCTCTTCTCTCTCTCTCTCCCCTTTCCCTTTTCCCCTTCTCTCTCTCTCCCCTCCTCCCCTCTCTCTCTCCTCTCCCCTCTCTCTCTCTCTCTCCCCTTTTCTCTCTCTCCTCCTCTCTCTCTCCTTTCCCTTCTCTCTCTCTCCTTCCTTTCCTTTCCCTTTCCCCTCTCTCATCTCCTCCAATTTCCTCTCCTCTCTCTCTCTCCCCTCTCTCTCCTCTCTCTCTCCCCTCTCTCTCCTCTCTCTCTCCTCTCTCTCCTTCTCTCTCTCTCTCCTCTTCTCTCTCCCTCTCTCTCTCTCTCTCTCTCTCTCTCCTTCCTTTCCCTTTCTCTCTCTCTCTCCCCTCCTCCCACTCTCTCTCTCTTTTCTCTCTCTCTCGTCTCTTCTCTCTCTCTCAACCCTCTCTCTCTCTCTCTCTCTCTCTCTCTCTTTCTCTCCTTTTTTTCCTTTTTCATCTATTCTTCTCCCTCCTCCTCTTCCTTCTCCCTCTTCACCCTCCACGAGAGAGAGAAAAAAAAATTAAGGAGAGAGAAAAGGGGAAAGGGAAAGGAGAGAGAGAGAGAGAAGAGAGAGAGAGAGAGAGAGAGAGAGAAGAGAGGAAAAGAGAAGAGAGAGAGAGAAGAGAGAGAGAGGGGGCACAATTGTCTTGCTGCACCCATAAAGGATGATGCATGTGGCATATCGCAAAAAAATCTATCAGAAACACCCAAAAAACTTCAAGTACTATATTTATCTCTTGTGTTTACGTCCTTCTGATCAGCGCGCTTCTTTTGTGACGTCCCGAGCCATGGTGCATCATCTGCTTGTCGTAAGGGGCTTTTGGAAGCTCGGGGAATTTGCAGTTTTGATTGCGGATTATTTAAAAACGGCTGACTGGTGCAAAAAGTGACGACATATTGTTGATATACTCGTTAATGGCTATAATTTGATTGCCCTTAAAAACAGGAATGATGAAATGGTTTGGACGATTACTTTAAGGTTAGTAAGTAGGGGAGAACGAGAAGTACGGATTCAAGCTGGAAAAACGTAGGTTTTAAAAAGCCCAAAATTTGGGGGAAACTGGTTCACAAAAAGGGTGGTGAATGATCATGCGGAGTCTGTTGGGGTCTTTTAAAAAGGGGTCTGGATAAATTCATGGATGGGAAGAGAGGTGGATATAGGTAGAGTTAGGTAACAGGAACTACCCCGTGTAGGTCTCACGGCCTCTTTTAGCTTCCTTACTTTCTTATGTTCTTATGTTCTTAAGTATCACTGTGCTACATCTCTTAGGTATGCAAATCGATTCTCTTATCACCGCTTGTAACGTCGTAAATCAATGGCTTGTTTTGATTTGGTGTTGATTGTCGCAATGTTTGCATGCCCTGGAAATGCACATTAAATCAGTGGCACTTTTATTACTGTTATTCATAGGAAAATACTTCAGTTTTTATATAAAATACGTTCATACTTGTCTTACAGTGACTGAGGAAACATTGGAAATCAAACTAAACATTGGAGATAATAAATTTGTCTCAAAACTTCACACCCAATCATGAGATAAGCAGGAGGTTTCAATACTGTGTGGATTGTTTCGAGCAGGCGCCTGGTTAAAAAAGTGGTTATGCACTTAAAATTGCACTTAAAATAATTTTAGGGAATACACACAATGTCATAATATTCCGGGGATAGCTTTACCGTCGACTCATATAAAACACGGGACAAACAACATACGTATGTTTTTTGAGTGAAAGTTATTCATGGCTGCATTAACAGTGCTATGAACCTGCAACCATTGACAGCATCATACCTCTTGATTGACTCTTCACATAAAACGGGGAACAGCAATCGAGTCCAGGTTTCTGAGCCGCGACGTTTACCTTCTGTGTTGGTCTTGCCGTACCCCTCGGCGTGAAAGACAGCCTTTTTAATATTTAATTTATTTAATTAAACAGTTATTAATCACACATATGGCTTAAAAAAGTAGATAAGTTAAGGCATAAATATTCAGGATCATCAGGACCTTACAATATTGGCAGCACACTGCTTATTTTGACGAGTTGATTTTAAATTTTGGGGTTGTCTATCCTTACTCTTTATAGATGCCAAACCTGTCATGTCGAGACTGCGCCGGAGCTTCCAACTCATGAGTGAAAAAGAGTATAGGAGGGCGGGACGAGACGCGAGAAGGGATTGATGAAGGGAGAGAGGGGGGAGAGGATGAAGAGAGAATCGTATGCCATTACTTTGATAGCCTTTGTGTATCTTTAAATTATAATGGGATAGTGATGTGGTGTAGGCGCATGGCTGTGTTGGTGTGGCCAGGAAATCGCCACACACTCTGTCATGTGTCTTCTCGCTATACCCTTGGGAAGAAATAAAATGAGAGGGGAAACAGATCGTGCTGTAGCGCCATTAGCACGGTGTCTGGCCCTGCAGGTCCCCCCGTTACTCTCCATCTCGACTGATAACCAATCCTTAACGCCCACGCCACCCCGCACATGTTACGCCCTCAACTAAGGGTCTTTTCATGATATTAATGACTCTTGAGTTTAATGCTCTCTCTCTCTCTTTTCCTCCTCTCTCCTCTCTCTCTCTCTCTCCTCTCTCTCCTCTCTCTCCTCTTCTCTCTCTTTTCCACTTTTCCTCAACTTTCCCCCCTTGCTCCCCCCAAACACTATAGAAAAAGTATTAATATATTTTGATATGATTATGAGATGGGTATGGTCTTACTACATATATGGGTCGGACAAACAAACGTGCCTTCTTTTTTTTTTTTTTTTTTTTTTTAAATTTTTGCTTATGGGCCGTCCATAACCACTATATCTCTGGACTGTCCCCGCCAGTTTTTTTGAAATCGCCAGGCTACATAGGGCCCTACTGATCCCTCCACACCAAATGTGTGGAATCTTTAACAAATTCGACCCAACCTAACGATTGAGTTTACGGAACATTTATTATTCTCTTTGCTACCCCTTCCCTTATAATTGTTATCTATCTGGGGATTACTTGGCCTACAATCATAAAGTTTTTTTGTGTCCAAAAGAACTCCTCAAAAAATTTTGTTTTAGAGGTAATTGATTCTACTGTTATTTTTTTAAATATTTGGGCTGCAAAAATTTGATCTCTTTGGGAAATATTTTTTTTTTACAAGTTTTTTTAAAGGGATATAAATAAATTGATCAAAAAGAAAAAAAAAAAATATTTACGTGTTCCCCACAGAAAGGGTACAGGGAAAAAAAATTTTTTTTGCTCTGTTTTTTTCCAAAGCACGTACAACACTTATAAATTTTTTTTACACTGTTTGGGGGCCACATTTTGGGAATGCATACCTAATATTTTTGGCAATTACTATGTCAAAACATTCAAAATTTAAACTTAAAAAATATTTTATAATTTTAAAGTAAAAAAAGCAGGGAACTGGGGGGGGGGGGGGCACTCTGAGCGCTCCTCCGCCCGAATAAAAAAGTAAAAAAAAAAAAAAAATAAAAAAAAAGTTTAAAAAAATAAAAAAAAAAATAAAAAATTTAATATATATATATATATATATAAAATATATTAAAATAATATATATATATATATATATTATATATATTATATATAACTATATAATATTTTTATTTATATATATTAATATATATATATTATTATATATAATATATTTATATATATATATATATATTATATATTTTATATATTATTAATAATATTTAATATATATATATACACTCATTGAGCGCATACCTCCGGCCGAATATTTCACAATTGGGTTTCCATGGCACACTTGTCAATAGATTTCATCCAAAATTAAATCATCTTTTTTCCCTTTTAAACCAAAAAGACTTGGTATAACCCCATTTTTTTCCAAAAACTTTCGACTTTTCGGAAAACCGTAAATAAAAAACAACGCAGACAGACGACAGACAGACAGATCGGAGTGAAAATAAACCCCCCCAACTTCGTTGGCGGGGAATAAAAATGTAAATTTTTGTGTAAAATTTTCGTATTTTTGTTTGTTATGGGTAGTGATAGGGAAAATTTATTGCTTAGGTATATATCTAAAAAGAAATTTAGGGTATACTTTGTTAATATTTCCCCCCTCGATAATTTTCATAGCTGTTAAAATTTTTGTTCTGTCCGTAGGGGGCAGATGCTCAGCGGACTAATCCACTAACTATTTTTTTAAATATTATGAATATTTAACTTGTAACTTTTGCAATAAAATCAATCAAACAAACAATCAAAACACCCTCCCTTTACTGTACCGAGAACGCATAAGTTGGTTGGAGTGTGGCTAAGGTGTGGTGGTGGGGGTGGGGGGTGGGGGGGGGTGAAAAGGGGTGGTGGTGGGGGTAGGGTGTGGTGGTGGGGTTTGCGAGTGGCTGGGAGATAAAGGGGAAATTATGTGGAATGGTTGTGGGTGGGGGTGGGTGGTTATAGTGTGGTAGGGGGTAGGGGATGGGGGTTATAGTGTGGTGGGGGGGAGATTTATTGGGGTGTGGTTATAGTGTGGTGGGGGAGATATTGGGGTGGGGTTATAGTGGGTGGGGGGAGATATTGGGGTGTGGTTATAGTGTGGTGGGGGAGATATTGGGTGTGGTTATAGTGTGGGGGGGGGAGATATTGGGGTGTGGTTATAGGGGGTGTGGGGAGATTTTGGGGGTGTGGTTATAGTGTGGGGGGGGAGATATTGGGGTGTGTTATAGTGTGGTGGGGGGAGATTTTGGGGTGTGGTTTAGTGTGGTGGGGGGAGATATTGGGGTGGGGTTTTATAGTGTGGTGGGGGAGATATTGGGGTGTGGTTATAGTGTGGTGGGGGGAAAGGGGGGGGATGGTTTAAGTGTGTTGGGGGAAAGGAGGGGATAGAATATTGAGGAAGATAAGAGGTAGGTGTGGTTATGGTTGTGATGTGGTGGGAAAAAATTGGGGCGTGTTATAGTGTGGTTAGGGGGTAGAGGAAGGGGATGCATATTGTGGAGGATAGAGAGAGGTGTGGTTATGGTTGTGGTTGGGGTAGGGGTGGGGGGATAGAAGGCGGGGTGTTAGGAGTGGTGTGGAAGGGGGATTTGAAATGGGTTGTGGGGAGTGTGGTTTTTGCATGTGGTAGGGAGTGATAGTTAGGTGGCAGGTGTTGTAAGTGGGTTGTAAGGTGTTTAAACTGGGTTGTGAGTTTGTTATGAGGTGTTGTTTTGAGTTATAAGATATTATTAATAATCATGAGGTGTTGTGAGTGGGTTGTGAGGGCGTTGTGAGTGGGTTATGAGGTGTTGTTAGAGAGTTATAAGATTTATTATAAATTATAGGTGTTGTGTGGGTTTTTGATGGTTGTGAGGGTGTTGTGAGTGGGTTTTTGAGGTGTTTTTTAGAGAGTTTTTAAGATTTATTAATAATTATGAGGTGTTGTAAGTGGGTTGTGAGGGTGTTGTGAGTGGGTTATGAGTGTTGTTAGCAAGTTATAAGATATTATTAATAATCATGAGGTGTTGTGAGTGGGTTGTGAGAGTGTTTGAGTGGGTTTATGAGGTGTTGTTAGAGAGTTATAAGATATTATTAATAATCATGAGGTGTTTGTAAATTTGGGGTTTTGAGGGTGTTGTGGGTGGTTATGCGGTTTGTTAGAGAGTTATAAGATATTATTGTAATTATGAGGTGTTGTGAGCGGGTTTTTGAGTGGGTTTGAGGGTGTTGTGAGTGGGTTATGAGGTTTTTAAGAGTTTATATTAGGAGGTATAATCTCCGTAATGGTAGCAGGGTTATGGAACGTAACTGCTTTTTGTAGTTTATTTCAACAATTGGTAATTTAAGAGTAAAAGGTATCGCGTGCGTAACAAAGGTTAGTGGAGCGGCTGAGCTCACGACGTCCTCTCGCCTGGGTGCCTCGGGTTGCCCTGGCTGGCACTGTGGTGCCGCGCCCGCCTGTTGGCGTTGGTGGCTTTCAGCCTAGGTATGCGCGGGAAGCTTCTAACCTTTCTGTTACCAAAGGCTGACTTAAGAAACCCAAACTACAGACCCATCTAATCCTACAAGGCTTCGGTCTCGCTACCCGAGATTCCTCTCTCGACAAAAGGAACTGAACGGTGGGGCCCCGGGGGGCCCGTGGGGCCCCCAAAATAAAAGAATTTA
>JACEEZ010023388.1:162500-185645 GCA_016584305.1 Chionoecetes opilio | reverse complement strand
CCCCATTACCCATCACCCTACATCAGTTCTCATTTTCGCACCACTTTTTACCATTCTCGCTAATAGCGTAAAAAAAAGAAAAAAAAAGTGATCGGATCATCTCATAAGTGGGCTTAAAACCTTCCCCTGGTCGACCCGATTCCAAAGCTGTGCCATATGAGGGGATTCCGCCACAGGGGGCGGCACCCAGAGTGGACAGACAGATACACACACACACACACACACACACACACTTTCGCTTATATTATTATAAAAGAAGATATATATATATTATATATATATATATTATATATATATATATATATATATATATATATATATATATATATATATATATATATATATATATATATATCATAATTTATATATTATTATTGGGGTTTTTTCATTCATCATTTATTTTTAATTATTATTACTGTTATTATTTCAAAGGCGCAAACGGAGACACGTGAAACGCGATTTCATTCAAAATAGATGGTAAAGCCCCCTTCACACACTCCATAATGGAACCACGAGCGCGCCAACAATACAATGCACAGCGCCGTCATGGTCCTGGTTATGGGTCCATCGTGACCGATCATGACGCTCGTGACGCGCTCTGCCGAGGCCACGAAAAGTTAGTTTGTTTGTTTGTTTGTTTAGAGGATAATTCCTCAGAGCCATAGTGATCTACCGCTGCAGCTTAGTGTTGGCCGAAGCCACCACCCCGGGAGGGGGGTCACAAACCCCTGGCTAACACCCGGTACCCATTCACTGCTGGGTGGACAGGGGCTCGGGTTTTAAGAAAGACCACCCATCTATCTTTGCTCCGCCCGGGGATCGAACCCGGGACTTTTGGGTTGTGAGCCGAGCGTGGTAACCACTACACTACCGAGTACCCGAGTAGTGCGTGCACTAAAAAATCGGGAAGCTCCCCGCTTTTTGTACCCAACGCAGCGCTATCGTAAGTCTATCGTGACGCTATCGTTATCTATGTAGCAGCTTCGTGACACTATCGTGATCGTCGTATGTCTATCATGACGATAAAAAAACCTTACGCGCGCCTTCAACCCACCTTCCCCCCCTTTTTTGCACCCCCTTCTGCCTTTCCCCCCCTTTCTCATTCATCTCCACCCTCCTCTTACTCCCTTCCCCCTACTCCCTCACCACGCGGTGACACCCCCCCTTGGCTCCCTACCCCCCTACTCCCTCACCACGCGGTGACACCCTCCCTCGACTCCCTACCCCCTTACTCCCTCACCACGCGGTGTACACTCCTCCTCGACTCCCTACCCCCCTACTTCCTCACCACATGGTGACACCCCCACCTTGACTTCCTACCCCCCTACTCCCTCACCACTGGGTGACACCCCCACCTCCCCTTTTAACCACTCACATCGCCAACAACAATAACGCCTTCTACATCCCCAACTCCCCTCTCCCTCATTTCCCCAGCCACACCAACACCCCCTTCTTTATTACAACCCCCCTCCCCCGTTTCCCCCCCTTCTCCATACCAACCCCCACCCCTGTTTCTCCCACCTTCATCTCTAGCCCCCCTTCCTTCTCCATCACCATGGCAACACACACCCACGTGTGAGTGCATGTTGCTAGCTCTTGACGCTATCGTGATACGTTCATGGCACCGTCATGGCACTGTCGTGGTTATCGTAGCTCTATCGTGACGACAAAATGACCGTTGATTTTCCATTCGTGACGTAGTGTTACAGCTGTCATCACTCCATCGTGACCATCTTACGACCGTCATGACATATACGTACAGGCAGCGTGACATTGGTGTGAGGCTATCATTGGTGTGAGGCTATCGTGGTCTGCGTTTATCGTGGTCAAATTTCACGATAGCATCAATAATCAAATTGGTGGCGCTATCGTGGTTCGATTATGGAATGTGTGAAGGGAGCTTAAAGAAAGATACGAGGGGTCAGTCATATCTGAGGTGTGAACTCTCCGACACACACACACACACACACACACACACACACAGTCACACACACAGTCACACACACACACACACACACACATACACACACACACACATATCTTTTAAATAATTATATTAATAATAATTTGGATGATAATAATAATAACAATAATGAAAATGATGATGCCATTATTAACCATAATAATAGTCGACTAAGACTAATAATAATAATAATAATAATAATATTATTAATAATAATAATAACAATAATGAAAATGTGAGCTAGGCTAGATTTGTATAGTGACGCCTGTGTGATATGTAATGATCCGTTTTCTGTGATGGTCTACCCTCAGGGGTAGAGGGAGGGAGGGAGGGAGGTTTCACAGAGTGGCATTGTCAGCTGAGCTGCAATCGGCCAATGATAACACGCGCCTCAGATTCTGAGGCTCTGAACCAATGAGCGTTACGCTACCATACGTGTCTCGGCAGTCGGAGTAGACACTAGTCACGGTAGTCAGTTCTTGGTCTTGGTACTAGTCAGTAGTATGTTTCGAGAAAAAAAAGAGAGAAAAAAACATAATACCGAAATCCAATACCGACCAAATAATATACCGATACCGGTATACCGATGCAATACTAATACTGATACCGGTATACCGAAAAATAAAAATACCGGTAATACCGGTAATACTGGTGCTAAAATACCAGTATTTTCGGTATACCGGATACCGGTGCACATCCCTAGGTCCCTGACTGACGGTCGGTGTGGCGGGACGAGAAGGCATATCAGGTGGGAATGGAACGTAAGGCACGCTGCCAGCCGCCGCACGACTCACTCTCTACAGAGTCTACACACTCTGACACACTCACGACACACTCTGCATGACAGAAGTGTCTTACCTTCAAGGGCATAGCCAAAGACTACTGTATAATGGACTTGCTACTCAGTTTGGGCTATTTCCAGTGGAGGCCAGTTTTGCGATTCCTGACATTTTTTAACATCACTCCCATCTCCCTTCCTATGGTTTATCAGTATAAATGATATACCGTTATCTTCGTAAATGTTTGTTCTATAATTTTATCAAATAAAAAAGGTAAAATACACTAAATAAATGTAATTATGAGAGAGTGAAGAAATATGCATGAACTTAATATTCACTTAAACTCTTCGCCATTTAATATTTTGCGAAAAAACATTTTACATGAAACATATCAATAAAAGTGGAATGTTATTAGCTTATCATTGATATATTTCGTTTTGTGATAAATGAATTAGTACTATTCATAAATTAGCGTTAACTAAATAAATTACCTCATCAATCGGGAAAATTACCCGATTGATGATGTAATTGTTTTAGTTAACGCTAATTTATGCATAGTTATAATTCATTTATCAGAAAACGAAATATATCAATGGAAAGCTAATAAAATTTCGCTTTTATTGATATGTTTCATGTAAAAAGTTTTCGCGCAAAATATAAAATGGCAAAGAGTTAAGTGAATATAAAAGTTCATGCATATTTCTTCAGAGTCTCATAATGGCATTTCTTTAGTATATTTCACAGCTTTTTATTTGATAATATCATAGAACAAACATTTACGAAGATAACAGTGTATCATTTATACTGATAAACCATAGTCTACTGTATTCACGGAACACTTTTTTACTTGCCGATCCGATTGAGGATGTTATATTTTTAGTTAACGCTAATTTATGCATGGTTGTAATTCATTTATCAGAAAACGAAATATATCAATGGAAAGCTAATGAAAATCCGCTTCTATTGCTATGTTTCATGTAAAACGTTTGCTCGCAAAATATTAAATGGCGAAGAGTTTAAGTGAATATTGAGTTCATGCATATTTCTTCACTCTCTCATAATGACATTTCTTTAGTGTATTTTACTGTTTTTGTATTTCATAATATTATAGAACAAACATTTACGAAGGTAACGGTATATCATTTATACTGATAAACCATAGGAAGGGAAATGGGAGTGATGTTCGAAAATGTCAGGAATCGCAAAACTGGCCTCCACTGGTCATGGGCGGGTTGGCACGGGGCACGAGTAGCAAGTCCAGTATAGAGTAGTCTTTGGCATAGCATTAGATTCGTGAGAATGTGATCAGTATTGTGTACTCAGAGAGAGAGAGAGAGAGAGAGAGAGAGAGAGAGAGAGAGAGAGAGAGAGAGAGAGAGAGAGTTCTAGCTAGCACAAGCCTTAGACGACCCTTTGCTTGTGTCGCTGCAGCGGGACGAGGAGGCTGTCAGTCAAATGTTTAAAAATCTTACTCTCCTCCGTACTTTCAGAATACATGTCATCCGCAATTTTCAAAAGACCTTCCAGTCTATATATCTGTTTCATCTTCATGCGTTATAGCCATCACCACATAAGGATTAGTCTCCGATAAGATTTCTTTATAACATGGCCGAACCATTCCTACTGTTTTGCCTGGTTCTAGATATTTTTCCTCGCTACCAGTATTAATATAATTATCTTATTACAAATCGTGATTTGTTTTTTCGCTTATCGTTCTCCAGGTGTACTATACCCGGGCATAACAAGTCCGCTCCTATAACTCCTGCCACTGGTTAAAAGATAGCTGTGTCACAATCCACTAACCTGGTTTCTAAGGTGACATAACTTACTTTTTCTCCTTCTAACATTGTTACTTGTGCTACGGTACATTTAAATTTCACGGTTTCCTCGGAGATCTCTTCTAAGGACTTCACGTCCTCATCATTTATCATTTGAAGTGCAATTTTCATCGGCACTTCTGCTATATTTATTTTTTCCCCTTCTATATGTAAGGTTAGAGGTTGGGTATCTAATTTTACCCTATATTTTACCGCGATTTTTTTCATTCACTTAATATATATATATATATATATATATATATATATATATATATATATATATATATATATATATATATATATATATATATATATATATATATATATATATATATATATATATATTTATATAAATATATTTATATATATATGTATATATATATATATATATATATATATATATATATATATATATTTTATTTTTTATTATTTCCTCTTCCTTGAAATCAGGGTAATTTATTTCTCACTTCCAAAACTCTAGGGACACTTCGAAAAATCTACGGGATATACACTCCACTTCTAAATCAGTCATTTATTTCTCACTTCAAAAACTCTACGGCCACTAAACAAGTCTGCGGGATATGCACATATGTTTAAAAAAATTACTCGAGTTATTTCCACTATAATCATCCCCTTCCACTCAATATCTGCCTTGCATTTAATTACCGATATCTATCCAGTGCTTATCACTTCCAGCCCAACATCTCATTTGCAATCTGCAATAGTTATTTATTGCACGGCATATATTTTGCAACATTGCAATTAAATCCCACCGCTGCAACCAATGTCGCATTTGCAACTGTTGCTTATTGCTTACGATCTTGTTGTTGTTCCTTCTCTTCTGACATAGTAAGGTTCAGGAACAATGATTGCATTTACACTTATTATTATTTCATTTCTTACATCTCATTACATCTCATGACATCTCCTTTGCACTTTCCCATAATAGATAAGGTCGTAATACACCGCATAGCTACTTAATTATCACTCCCTACATTCCTTAATTCACAACCTTATCAACAAAGCTTCATATATGCCTGCACACTCCCTGATTGCAACATCCTATCCTTAAACATCCTAACACATTGAATATAGCTGCATGTCTATCCAATCAATTTTGACTACCTCCAGAAGACACAACTTCTACTTACCTTAAGAAAGTCCATAGTTAGTCAGAAGTATCTGAATGAGTAAATTTCCTCTGTGTTTCATCTTATATAGTAATTCTCCCTTCTTTAAGGTAATTGGCATTTATCAGTTTCTCCTCACAACTTATTTCCTAAAACACGCCTACATAATTTGCTATTGGTAACATATTTCCTAAGACACATTTTCTCATCTCCCATAAGCTTTAGCTCCACCTTATTTTAGTCCTCCACATATTTCAACTTCCATAATTTGCTAGATATTTTTCCCGTAAAGGCGTGTTAGACTTTTTTTTATGTGTCATTCGCCCAGACCTATTTCCACCAAGACTTGAAGGCGTCTCCAAACCTTCTTCTCTCTTCATTCGTCGATAGCCACCTCTATGCACACCCACATTTTACAAACCACGCCTACCCCGATTTCCCTTCATGAAACGGACTACAAGGATCTCTGTTAGCTAAGGGGGGCGGACATCTGTTGTTGTCTCTCTCTCTCTCTCAACCGTGGGACTCTTTACCTAAAAGCCAATCTTTATCACACGGTCACTTTTACCCTATTAGCTTTTCTTCACACATGGGCAAAATCAACACGGTCACTTTTACCCTATTTGCCTTTTCTTCACACATGGGAAAACCAATACATCTGGCATTTGTCCCTTCCTTTGTGTAAGATAACAAGCTTCCATTTTCGTTTATTGAATTTTCTCTCTCATTCTATTTTCTCTTATTCCTCTCTTTATTTCATCTCCCCTACATATTTCCATATCTTCTGCATTCGCAAGCGCGTTGCGACACGTCACTTTCTTGCACCACATCAATTACTCTGGAATAGAAGCATTGCAAATTGGAGACATACGATTTTCCAGCTCTAAAGCCAAATTGGCTGCTTGATAATATTTCCATCTCTTCCATGTACCTAACCCATCTCTTTTTTTTTTCTCACATAATTTGGCTACAATACTGGTAAGTGACACTGATTGATATTTTCAACGGGTCTTCTTTGCTTCCTCCTTTTTAAATGGGAACTATATTCGATCTTTTCCAAACTTGTGGGAATTTTACTTCGCTTAATGAGTACTTAATTAGGTTGTGTATTTTATCTACTGAATGGTTTTTACACTATTTTAGAATCCAGTTAGATATTTTGTCTAGTTCAGGGGTTTTATTTACATCTTGTGCCTCCTAGAGTTTCAGGACCTCTTGGTTTTCTACTTCTATATTGCTTACCACTAAGCCTTTTTTCACCTCTCTTCCCACAAATTATTTTTCTCTCGAAAAGATCTCTTGAATACAGTGGTTCATAAGCTTGCTTGCTTGTTCTCCTGGTTTATGGTATACTTTTATTTTATATCTTAGCTTGTCAATTCCTTGTTTTTGCTTTAGTTTACCATTAATAAGTCTGTAAAACAATTTTGGTCAACTTTTACATTTCTCTACAATACCTTTTTCAAAGTTCCTTTCTTCTTCCCTTCGGACCCTTACATATTCGTTTTTGGTTGTCTTGTATTTTTCGCCTATTTGAACATTCATCTTTTTCCTCAATCTGTTCCATGCAACATCTCTCTTTCATTTTGCTTTTTCATACCTTTATTTAAACCAGTCCTTCCAGGTCTTCTTTCCTGCTAACCTTGGCACAAACTTCTCAATGGCTGTATCATAGATTTCCATAAAATGATTCCATTTACTTTGCACACATTTTGCCTGCTCAAATGGTTCCCAGTTACAACTAGTAAATTACTGTCTTAGTTCTGTAAAATTCGCAAAGTTAAATCTTCCATTCCTATATTTTTCATACTTCGGTATCTCAATTTCGTCTACAATTGTGAATTCAAGTACTGCATGATCGCTTTTTTCAAATGGTGACAGGAAATCTGGATTGCTGATTATGCCTGTTTCATTGCTGAATATTAGGTCTAGTCTTGCTGGGGTGTCTTCACCACGGAATCTTGTCTCTTTATCCACCATATCATTATATCATCCATAACTAGAATCAACAATACGTTTCCCCATAAGTTTTTACCCCCTTGAGCAGTATATTCCTCCCAATTCACCTCTTTACAGTTAAAGTCTCCCATCAAAATAAATGTATCACTTTTCTCCACTTATTTACTTAACTGTCTAGTTGTATCATTCAACATTTCCTGATATTCATCCCTGTTCCAAGATCTGATTTTTGCGGGTACATAAACCACACCAAGTCTCTCCTGCTTCCTCTTTCGTTACCTATACACAATACACATGTTATTAATTTTAGCGATTCCTTTTCCTACTTCCACATTTAATACTTTAAGTTCCTTTTTATGGCGATTAGCATTCCACCGCAGCTTTGTTGGTACTATATCTTCTATACTGATTGTAGTTCCCTTGGCCTAGTTGCACTTCCATATCAATGTTCAACTTTGTTTCCACTAAACACAAACCATCTGGTTCCTTCTCTCTTAAGAAATCATATATTTCTAAAATCTGAAATAAGCCCATCCACATTAACATATACTATCAGATCCGGGGTCAGATCCACACAGTCGGGGGTCCTGACTGTGTGGTGCATCCTCTATAATATACTCGGGGCGGGTCTGCTTGCATGCATTTTTTTTGCTTTCACATTTGTGCCTATTGCGCCTGTAGGCAGTGGTGACCCAGGGCTCGGATGGTAGGCTCTGGAGGTTCACTTGAGGGCTGTGATGATTGGTCCTCGCCCGTGGTGGCGCAGGCAGGATTTTTATAGTGACACCTGTGATTAGAGGCTCATGCCGCCCCCCTGTGTCCTCCAATGCACTCGCAATCGAAGGTAGAATTAATGGGCAGGACATGTGGGTGTTCTTAGGCCACTCGACGATGCAGAAAGGTTTTGGTTTTCGTCGGGGATCGAACTTGGGTCACCGAGAACGCCAGTCGGAGACACTAACCATTCTGCTACCGCCTCCCCTAAAATGCATGCATGCATGCGGGTGCATGCTACTGGGACTAAAAAATGTAACGGAAAAAGTCGGCTCCGTGCTGGGACTCTTCGACGTAGTGTCCAAGCCCGGTGTCGTGTGGGCAAGTGTCTGTTTATGAGAGAATGTCTATTTACTAACAAAGGCAAAGAAAACGGGCGTTGAGGGGAATAATTACTAATATTGACTTGATCATCAAAGGCATGTCCAGGCGTACTACGACAACAAACCCGTCTTTATTTATCATTAAAGGGGGAGGGGGGGGGGGCACGAAGTAGAACACTCGCCGACGTCGGCGAGAATTCCTATCGGCAACAGTTATAGGTATGGTTTTGAGCATATATGATATATGAGGCATTCAATTTCGTACAGAAATGTCTTAATTAAATACCCGTATATACCCCCATCTCCTGCTCAGAGGACTGTGAGACTCTCACTGTGCTCTGGAGAGTCTGTGTTTGGTGGGGCTTCGGCCCACCAAACACAGACTCTCCAGATAGCCCCTTCTAACTTTCCTGAAATCATGGATGTAGAAATGTATGTATTAACACCAACCCATTCACATCACCCCCAACCCATTCACTCACCCATTACCCATCACCCCCCACCCATTCACTCACCCATTACCCATCACCACACACCCATTCACTCACCCATTACCCATCACCCCCCACCTATTCCCTCACCCATCACCCATCACCCCCAATCCATTCACTCACCCATCACCCGACACCCATTACCCATTACTCCACCCAATCACTCACCCATTACCCATCACCCTACATCAAGGTTTCCTCAATTCTCGCAACCCGCTTTTTTCACAATTCTCGCTAATAGGCTGCTAAAAAAAAGAAAGTGATCGGATCATCCCATAACTGGGCTTAAAACCTTCCCCTGGTCAACCCGGTTCCAAAACTGTGCCATATGTTGGGATTGCGCCACTGGGGACGGAACCTATCGCGGACACACAGACACACACACTTTCGCTTATATCATTACAGATGATGCTGCTCGCGCGTCGGAACAGTTTTAGCAGGGTGTGCTCCCGGCGTGTATGGATAAGGGCGAAGGGCGAAGGGCGAAGGGTCTCCCTCGACCTACATGGTCGAGAGTCGGACCAAGACCTCTGCCTTCGTCACTCTGCATGTAAGCCATATAATCATGGGAAGGTTCTTCGTTGGATTAAATCTTGGCTAAGTTTTTGGCAACAAAAAGTTACTATTAATGTTTTAAATCTGAATGGGGGCAGGTAACTAGTGTGGTTCCACAGGAGTCTGTTTTGGGACCATTACTAATTTTGATTTACATCAACGACCTAGATAGTGGGATTAACAGTGATATCAGCAAGTTAGCTGATGATACTAAGATAGGTAGGATTATTAGATCACAGTCTGATGTAAACAAATTTTATAGAGACTTAGATAAGTTAAACGAGTTGGTAGTCAGGTGGCAGATGGAATTTCATATTGGCAAGTGTAGCGTAATTAATGTTGGTAGAGAACATCCTGGTAATAGATACACTATACGCAATGTATCACTGAAAATATCAGAAGGCAAGAAAGATTTGGGTGTTCGGGTAAGCTCAGACCTCCGTCCTAGGAAACAATGTATTGAGGCTAGAAATCGAGGTCATAGGATTTTAGGGTTCATTGCCAGGAGTGTTAAAAGTAGAAGTGCTTAGTTTTTTCTATTTATTTGTGTCTAGTCAAACCTCACCTAGACTATGCGGTACAGTTTTGGTCCCCGTATTATAGAATGGATATATAATTGTTTTTGCCTAAGTCCAGAGAAGGATGACTAAAATTATACAGGAGATGCGAAACTTTAGTAATGAGAGGAGACTGAAGCTATTAAATGTACACTCACTCGGGAGGCGTAGAGTAAGGATCTTCTTATCTGATATTAATTAAATAATTAAATAATCAAATGATCTTAATCTGATAGAAGTTTTTAAGTGTTTAAAGGGATACAATAAAAGAGATGTAGGAAAAGTTCTTAAGGCTAGTAATCAGGGTAGAACAAGAAGTAACGGATTCAAACTGGAAAAAACGTAGATTTAAAAAAGAAATAGGGAGAAACTGGTTCAGAAATAGGGTGGTAGATGATTACAATGGACTCATTCATAAGGTAGTTAGTGCGGAGTCAATGGGGAGTTTTAAAAGGAAGCTAGACAATTTTATGGATGAGGATGAAAGGTGGATGTAGGTTGTGTAAATTAACAGGAACTACCACATGTAGGTCTCACGGCCTCTTGTAGCTTTCTTATTTTCTTAAGTTCTAAAATTATTTGCCTTGCAGCACATTTTCATGTTATCTTGCATATGCGGTCTGTGGCGCTATGAAAATAATTTACCTTGCAGCATATTTACATGTGTTCTCGCATATGTCGTCTGTTGCACAATGATTTTTTTTTGCCTTGCTGCACATTTTGATGCATTCTTGCTAAACAATATAGAAACGGATAGCAACCTCCAGCGCACCCATATAAGTGTGAATGTACTCAGGTGGATGATGGATCACCACAGCTTTTACCATTGGCCTCGATGATACATACCCAATCCAATCAGTAATCTCATTTTGCAGATCTAATAAGACGAATTAGATGAATGTGGAATTTCTGCATTCTGTTTACACCGCAGATAAAAAAAATGATGACAGAGGAAGAGGTGGTAAAAAAAAAAGAAAAATAGAAAGGAAGAGATTGAAGGTTAATGCAAAGTTTGAGTCGAGAAGTAAAACCTGAGATAGAGCAGTATAGCATCTAAAGAGCTTTCCTGCAAACTTGGGCTCTAGTCCCCAACTCCTAAGTTCCTTCACGAACAGTAATAGGCTTAAGATTGAAGAGACATAAATTATAAAGGTCAGAAAGTCTAACATGATTAAGAAACTATGACAGCGTAGCTATTTACACCTTGAATTACGACTTTCAAAGTTTTACTATGTAAGTTGTCATAAATTGTTTTCTACTTTCACGCACCTATCAAAGTCTGTACAAAACATGTTTTCCTTTGATTTCTACTAAGATTATTACATCTTTTCCTTACAGCCACATAGCACTTAGTGTTGAGAACAACTATGGGTTCAGGCCAGGTGAGTGTTGCCTCCAGTTTATTTTTTGTTATATACTACATCAATTTATATACATAACATGGTCAATGTTTCAGAAATTCGTGTTAGATGAAGTACAGCTTTTCAGTAAAGTTTGTACCATGGAAATGTATTTATTACTACTCAAATTTGAAAGGGGATCATTAACCATACTGTGACAAAAGCTTTTGAAAGATAGCTCTTAGTACAGTAAAGTGTGTTTGTGTGTGTATTTATCTGGTTGTAGTGTACAGGGCCTGAGCCATCCTCGTGTGGTCCTGTCTCTGTATTTACAATTTTTTATACAGCTTTTCTTTCACCTAAATTGTGAACACTTAGCAGCAATCACTTTTTCTCCCAGTCCATTCCAAATGTTTAAACTTTTGTGTGGGAGACCTCATTTCTAGACATCACATGCATCTAGTCTTTCAAAGTTTATTTTTGTGTATCTTTGTGTTTCTTGGTCTTCTTACTGACTCTACAATAAGGTCTCCTTTGTCAAACTTCATATCATTCAAATTATATACCACTAACAAGTCTCCCGTTTCTCTTCTCTCTTCTAATATTGGTAGATTCACTTTTCCTTCATTTTTCCTCATATGATATATCCGCCAAACTAGGGACCAATTTTGTTGCTTTTCTTTGTATTCATTCCATTTTCTTTTCTTGAGAGGTGACCACACAGTTGATGCATACTTCAATCTTTGTTATATCATTGTAGTTATTATTTTCCTCATCATATTCTTATCTAAACAATGAAAAGCCACCTTCATATATGTTAACATTCCATATGTGGTCCCAAATATATTGTCAATATGTTTCTGCAGGGACAGCGTGTCTTGTATTATCACTCCCAAATTTATTTATTTATTATATATTTCTTCTTCTAGTTTGTAAAGCCATGTGGGTCTTCTCTTGCCATTACCCATTTCATACACAAGTAATTTCATTGCATTAAACTAAATTTTCCATTCTTTCCTCCGTTCGTAGATCTTGTTTATAAAATCCCATTGCAAATTTTCACAATATCTGCAGTCTCTTACTCTCCTTATCAACTTTGCATTGTCAGCAAACAGGCTAACATGACTACTTAATCCATCTGTCATACTTATGTATATTAGGAACAGTATATTTCACTGACCTCTGTGGGACTCCAATTGCTACTTCTCCCCATTCTGACTGGTCGTCGCTTACTATAGTGGTGGAGGGTGAAGGGTGTGGGAGTGATGATGGTGGTGGTGAAGGGTGGGTGGTGTAATTGTGATGATGGTGGAGGGTGGGTGGTGTGATTGTGATGGTGATGGAGGGTGGGTGGTGTGGTGGTGATGAATGTGGTGGTTTATGGGTGGTGCGGTTGTGATGATGGTGTTGGTAATGGAGGGTGGTGTGGATGAATTGGAGTAGTATGGTGATGATGATAGCTGTGGTAGAGGATTGATGGTGTGGTGATGATGATGGTGTGGGTGGCGGTGGTGGTAGTAGAGGATGGGTGGTGTGGTGATGATGGTGGTGACAGTGGTGGTGATAATAATGATGGTGGTGGAAGTGGGTGGTTTGGTTGTAATAGGTATGGTAATGTAGGGTGGTGTAATGATGAATTGTTGTAGTAGTGTAGTGGTGTGGTGATGGTGACGGTGATCTTACTTGTGTACAAGTGCTTGTGGGCCCTTCGGACCCATGTATTGATGTTTATAGTAGTAGTATATATAAGATAACATGTGATTGCAAACTCCAATTGTGTTGTTGCTGTCGTTGGTCACTGGTCAAAGTGCCTCGGGGTAGACCAGTTGCGGCTCGTGGCATAGGGCTGCAGAGCTGCAGCACCCCCAGACACTCACTGCCAAGAATATGATTCCTTTAGAGACACAGCAGAATTGATACACTACTAACAAACATATCACAATAAAAAGTCATTAAATGTTATTTGATTATTTTCAATACGTTACTAAGTGAATTTTCATTAAAACCAGACCAAAATTTAAGTTACTTTCATATTTGCTGTACGATTCATGTCTGCGCCGCCGCCGCGCCACTTGTGAACACAATGAGCTGCGGTCGAGGCAGCTATAAGTCTCATCCCTCTCGTGTTTACAGCGCGTGTATCCCCTCTACTACCAACACTAACCTACCACCCCCACCATCCCTTCTACCACCACCACTATTACCATGCCCTGAGATCCGTGAACATCAGCTACAACTCATACCTGAGTTAGGTAAAATATCCTTTATCCTACTGTTGTTTGAAGGTTGCAGTCCCTCCTCCATTGCATTTTATCACGAGCCGCCACTGGGGTAGACCACGTTCCGTGGGATTCCAACCCTTGACAGGGTGACGTAGAGTTGGCCGTACGTGCACTGCGTGGTGTATATTAGAATATCGACCCCAAGCACACACACACACACACACACACACACACACACACACACACACATACATACATGCATGCACACACACACACACACACACACACACACACACACACACACACACACACACACACACACACACACACACACACACACACACACGCACACAAACGTTAAGTACATGAGTCTACTGAGCTTGTGGAATGCGGCAAGACGTTACCGCAGAGTTTTTCCTGTATTCTAATACTCCTAAAAGTATTTTTAGCCTAAAACCCCCCTTTAAAATTATTAAATCGACATGGGACCAAGCCACTTACCACCTACGATTTATTTGCGATTTTTTGAGCCTACTCACATTAAAATTGAATTTACAGTTTCGGCTACCCAAAACAGACAGACACACAGACTGACACACGGCTACTCCTATAGTATATTAGATCTTACCTGGGTTACCTCTCCATATATAGGAGCCATGATAAAGCATACAAGCAGGTGTATAATCAAGAAAGACTCGAAACAACCAATGTGCTAGCCGCAGTGGTGACGCAGGGCTCGGATGGTAGGCTCTGGAGGTTCACTTGAGGGCTCTCTGATGGTTGGTCCTCGCCCGTGGTGGCGCAGGCAGGATTCTTATAGTGACGCCTGTGATTAGAGGCTCATGCCGCCCCCCTGTGTCCTCCGATGCACTCGCAGTCGAAGGTAGAGTTGATGGACAAGGCATGTGGGTGTTCTTAGGCCACTCGACGGTGCAGAAAAGTTTTGGTTTTCTTCGGGGATCGAACTCGGGTCACCGAGAACGCCAGTCGGAGGCGCTAACCACTCCGCTACCGCCTCCCCTAACTTAATTACCATTGTAAAAACAAGTGCTGAAGGAGACACGGGCTGGGAAGTGAGTAGTTTATTCCTGACTAGTTTCACCTCTACTGGGCTTCAACATTCCTCTGAAGATGCCCAGTAGAAGCGAAACTAGTCAGGAATAAAGTACTCCCTTCCCAGCTCGTGTCTCCTTTATCACCTATTTTTTCAACTGTCAGTATGTCTACACATTATTATTATTTATTTTATATTTATTATTATTAGCATTATTATTATTATTATTATTATTAATTTTTTTATTATTATTATTATTATCATTATTATCAATATTAATATTATCAAACATTACGGAAAGGGTGGAATGGGGAAAGCACAAGTGCTATAGGTTGCCAGAGGTCAACTTTCTTTCACCTTGACCGTTGAGAGAGAAAAGAACAACACACAGCGATAGAGAAGCACACGTAGACAGAGGAAGAAGACTTCAGAAAGAAAGTATCGAAGAGGTAACCACAATAAAATTAAAACTCAGAACTATTTAACAATTCTGACTCATCATCTGACCAGTCAGATAACCATAATAAATGTTATGATAAATAAGATACAGCAATTAACAATACTGCGTGATAATTTGGTCAACACCTAACAACTACTATGGCATTCACTACATGATCTCTCTCTCTCTCTCTCTCTCTCTCTCTCTCTCTCTCTCTCTCTCTCTCTCTCTCTCTCTCTCTCTCTCTCTCTCTCTCTCTCTCTCTCTCTCTCTCTCTCTCTCTCTCTCTCCTCTCTCTCTCTCTCTCTATATATATATATATATATATATATATATATATATATATATATATTATATATATATATATATATATTATGTACATATATATATATATATATATATATATATATATATATATATATATATATATATATATATACATATATATATATATATATATATATATATATATATATATATATATATATATATATATATATATATATATATAAATATATATATATATATATATATATTATATATATATATATATATATATATATATATATATATATCAAGTATAGACGTCCAGCCTCTGGCCCCTTTGCTTTTGGCTCAGTTCTTGCGACTGGAACGTGACAGAGAGCCACGTTCCAGCCAATTAACTCATTACGTAAATTACTCCTTAAGGGCTTGTTCTATGCAAAAAGTTTGTTTTACAGACTCCCATTGATTTTGACAGCACTACTTGGATGTCGAATGTCAGCTCAATCCGACAATAATTAGGAATAGTTTACGCTAATTACTCATTAAGGGCTTGTTTTACGCAAAAAAATTCTTCCGACAACCCCCATTGATTTTGACAGCACTACTTGCATGTCAAATTTTAGCTCAATCCGACAATATTTAGGAGTAGTTATACACTTTTTGGCGGAAACTTGGTTCCACGGGTCTTATGGTAAGCGACAGTGAGCTGTCAATAAGAACATAAGAACATAAGAAAATAAGGAAGCTACAAGAGACCGTGAGGCCTAAACGTGGTAGTTCCTGTTACCTAACACTACCTACATCCACCTTTCATCCCCATCCATGAATCTCCAAGATCTTTTTTCACCTTCTGATCTTTTCAGCGTTACATTGCGTATGGTGTTTCTATTACCAGGTTTTTTTCTACCAACATTCATAACGCTGCACTTATCAATATTAAATTCCATCTGCCATCTGATTACCCACTCATTAAGTTTATCTAAGTCTCCCTGCAATATGTTTACATCAGACTGTGATCCAATAATCCTACCTACCTTAGTATCATCAGCAAACTTGCTGATATCACTACTAATCCCACTATCCAAGTCGTTGATGTAAATACAAAACTAGTAATGTACCTAAAACATACCCTTGTGGAACTCCACTTGTCACCTGTCCCCATTCAAATTTAGAACCATTAATTGCAACCCTTTGTTGCCTATCAATTTTTTTTTTATTTTTTTTTATACGTTTTTCGTGCCTATAGCGCCTGTAGGCAGTGGTGACCCAGGGTTCGGATGGTAGGCTCTGAAGGTTCACTTGAGGGCTCTGATGGTTCGTGCTCGCCCGTGGTGGCGCAGGCAGGATTCTTATAGTGACGCCTGTGATTAGAGGCTCATGCCGCCCCCCTGTGTCCTGCGATGCACTCGCAATCGAAGGTAGAGTTGATAGGCAGGGCATGTGGGTGTTCTTAGGCCACTCGACGGTGCAGAAAGGTTTTGGGTTTCTTCGGGGATCGAACTCGGGTCACCGAGAACGCCAGTCGGAGACTCTATCCACTCCGCTACCGCCTCCCCTACTTAGCCAAGCTCTGATCCAACGAAGAACCTTCCCATCTATTCCATAAGCCTTAACCTTATTTAAGAGTCGCTCGTGTGGTACTTTGTCGAATACCATACTAAAGTCCAGGTATATTATATCATAATCCTTATCATTATCTGCCGTCTCATATACTTTCCTATAAAAACTTAATAAATTGGTGAGACATGACCTACCCTTTGTGAATCCATGTTGTGAATCATTGATCAAACTATGTTTTTTCTAAATGCTCTCTAATGCTTTTTGCAATAATAGATTCCAATAATTTACCTACCACTGATGTTAAACTAACGGGTCGATAATTTAACTTTAGTCCTCTGTCTCCCTTCTTAAATATGGGGACTACATTTCCCTTCCTCCACAATAGTGGCACATCGCCTATCTCAACCGATTTCCTAAAAATGTCCACTAAAGACTCACTAACAACCTCTTTGCATTCTTTTAATACTCTGGGATACACTTCAACAGGTCCTGGCGACTTAAAATTCTTCATTTTATCAATACCCTCTTCCACCATTTCTCTAGTTATCAGAATATCTTGGAGTTTCTCCTCATCGCTTTCCTTTAACATCTTTTCACTTTCAGGTATTGGCTGTGTATCCTCCTGAGTAAAAACACTTATAATATAATCATTTAAATTTTTACACATAACCTCATCCGTATTTAAGACCTCACCCTGCTCTAATCTTAACGGCCCCACTAATTCCCTTGTCTTCGTTTTATATATCTGATAGGACCCCGTAGGATCGCTTTTTGCCTGTCCTGCAACTTTAATGTCATAATTGTTCTTAGCTACTCTTGTTAATCTCTTCACTGTCCTCGACATCACGTTATACTGTTCTTTGCTCACCTGTCCAGCCTTAAACCGTAAGTACATGTTTCTCTTTACTCCAATGTTGTGTTTTAAACTCGTTGTCATCCATTTCGGCTCACTCTTCCTTGATCTTATCGCCCTATAAGAATATTCTTTTTCTGGCCTGCAATTAAATTCCTTACACATACTGTATAATCCTCATCCGCACCGACCTCACTACCACCTATCACCGCGCTGACCTTGGAACATTCCTTCCCCTCTATCCTATTCTCCCAGTTAATCCCCTCTATGTGTCTTCTTAATTCTGCATAATTGGCCTTTCCAGCTGTTACCGCCTGACCTTGGAACATTCCTTCCCTTCTATCCTACTCCCCCAGTTAATCCCTTCCAGGTGTCTTCTTAATCCTGCATAATTGGCCTTTCTGAAATCAGATACTCTTTGCTTATTAACACTTATATTTCTTACTTCTCATTTTCAGCAAAATCTAATTTCATAATGGTCGCTGTTAGCTAACTGTCTCAGCTCAGCAAAGGCCTGCTGATAAGTCTTGTCAGACTTCATTCGCTTGAAGTTAGCCAACTTGCCAAGGCCAGCAAACGCGTTGACCGTATCACAGCCTGTGTAAGCATGCATGCCAATCAGCGCTTCACACACAGCTTCCCCTAGAGTCATGGGTGAGTTTTTGGATGCCAAGATATCTAGTTCTGTTCTTGGTTCCACACTTCATGTATATGGGACATGGGATGGTCTTGCTGACAGCCAGGCACAGCACAAGGACATCTACGTCTTCAGCACTGATGACAATGGAGTTGATGCCAGAATCTGCTGCATGAATAGCATGGTGTAAGAGGCGGGTGTCGGCTTCTTCCTGTGAGGACTTAAGTTATGTGCCCACTTCCCATAGCTCTTTGGTGAACCTGAAGCATTGCTGCTCACAAGTCACGTACAGTATTTTGTTGTTGAGCTTCTTCCTCAGTCTTGGTCCCTTCCATGTCTCCACGAGGAACTTGATCAGACTTGTCTTGTTGGAGGGGCTGGAGAGCATTTTTCTCTAATTCGGGCGTTTTGGTTAAGGATATAGATACTACATACCGCCAGAATTTTAATTTCCTAATTTCTTTTGTGGACCTCGGAGATTGTTCATATACGAGTGGTTGTTCATAAAATTCTTATGTACATATTCTTATAATTCATTTAAATTCATTTCATTTCATTCATTCATTATAATTCCCCTAAAGTTGGTTTCGTGCCTTATAATGAGGTCAAATCAACAAAACTTCACAAAATATGTTTTTACCTCATTATAAGGTACGAAACCAACTTTAAATGAATTATAAGAATATGTACATAAGAGTTTTATGTTCAACCACTCGTATATGAACAATCTCCGAGGTCCACAAAAGAAATTAGGAAATTAAAATTATGGTGGTATGTAGTATCTATATCCTTAACCAAAACGCCCGAATTGCTGGATATTATGGCCAGGTGTAATATTCCTGAAGTGGATACCTGTTTCTGCACCCCTGTGGGCTCTTTCTGTGTCTTTAATTAATGGATGCCTCCTTGTAAACATCGAAGACAACATCAATCCGATGGCTCTTGCCACCTCCGTAGAGAACATGGGAAAGGACTGATTCTGCCAGCTGTGAGAAGGTCTTGTCATTCCCTTTCATTTTCTGGACTAGGCTCATCCCATCAATGACTGTTGTTGATGGCTCTGAGATGACTTCTGCTAGAGAAACATTCTTCTCCAACTCCCTGGCTAGGGCAGCTTTATTGGTCTTGCGGAGAGACCCATCACTATTGGCCAGGGTCCATGGAAGGGGTCCCAGTGGATGAGCCAGTACGTCGCTCATGTATATAGTTTCTGCTTTCAGCAACAAGGATCATCTGGCCAACCAGTTTCCGGTCAGCCTTCAGGACCACCCCTTTGGTATGGCTTTGTGTGCGTGACTTCTTCCTGATGTCTGATAACGTCTTCAGTTTCTTCTTTGACAGCTTGTCAAAGCTGTATAGATGGGGCAGCTGCTTACAAGCGCCCTTGTTTGAATGTCTGATATGCCTCCTCTCCTATCTTGCGGTCTTCGAGAAGGTCCCTGGCTACTTATGCTGGGGCAACAGTAGCAGTTGGCAGACTAACAAGCTCTTCCTGATCAGGGTTAAATGGCTTCAAGCAGCTGGACTCCATCAGCTGAACCATGGACTGGATGTCAGCCTCGTTTCTTCTGATCCTTGGCAACTGTAAGTCAGGATGACTGAAGTAGTCATGTTGGCCTACCTGTACCATGCCCCTTAACTGCCTCAGATAGGTGCTTCGGTAGTCAGATGTCAGGTAGTATTTAGCCACAGCTCCTCGTTTCAGGCTGAACCCTTTTGTACCTCCAGGTATCTGGGTGTCCTTGTTGATGGTCTCCTCGATCGTCTGGTCCACAGGTATTCATCCTAAGGGATTCTGGCAGCCAAGCTGCACTGAAAACCCACCTTGCATAAAGTGGTCATGGACTTCAGGGTGTTCGATGGGTAGTTGAGACATTGTGGCCTAGTAGTTGGTCAGGAAGCGGGCATAGTTTAACTTGTCATAGGCAAAGCACCAAGGAATCATCTCTTGGATGGCTGCCAGGTGAAGCATCCAGTCACCCTCTCGAGAAGCCCGAATGAGGCCTAGCTTAATCTCGACCATGTCTAAATGTATGTATAAATGATGTATTAAATATTTAATACTATGTATTATAATTTTATCTTCATGTTATTTTAATCATAAATGGTAGAGATTGAATATGATACTGACATATCTCAAAATCTTAGCAAATTGCACAATGGCGCTAAAGGTTGCAAACAAAGTTTTGAAAAAAATTGACAAAGCTACCAATCCGAAAAGGCTATCATATCTGACTACACTTATATTGACTCTATAAACATTTTAGTACCACTTAGGTTAAGTCACCCCAGGTGGTACCAATATCTGGTCTGGCCCATGGATTAATGGGCGGGTTGGCGCGGAGCGCCAGTAACAAGTCCAGTATACAGTAGTCTTTGGTTCAACATAAGGTATTTAGTATTTAGGTAGTATAGTTCAGGTTTAGTATAAGGTATTTAGTAGTCTTTATATTATATACCAAGTGGTGCTAAATCGCAGTATAACGTAATATTCCACTTAATAATTACGCATTTTTCCTAGTATAAGATAACGCAACCGTAACCGCAACCGCGGTTGTAGAAAATTCGACAACCGCAAACACAACCGCAACCACGGTTGTGAAAACCCGACCACTCGATCCATCACTAATATATAAATAGTATATATATATATATATATATATATATATATATATATATATATATATATATATATATATATATATATTTATATATATATATATATATATATATATATATATATATTTATATATATATATATATATATATATATATATATATATATATATATATATATATATATATATATATATATATATATATTTAGTGTTGTAGGTCTCGAGACTGGTCTTGGTCTCGAGACCAGTCTCGAGACCAGTTTGATGTGGTCTTGGTCTTGGTCTTGGTCTTGATCTTGGTCTCGAAGCTTCTGGTCTCGGAGTTTGGCTCGAGACCATGTCGAGACCAGGATTAAAAAGTGTATCGCGGCGTGGGGAAGGTTGGAATTTATTATCATACACGGAGAAAAATCATGGCTGTTTCGATTCACGGTGCGCCATACAGCGTTGTACTGTCCAAAGCCGAGAGAGAGAAGGTCAAATAATTTCGCGAGTGACACCCCCTATCCATTTCTTGGGGCGTGGCTTATGGACGCGGCGTGACGTCACCATAAAATACGAGAAAGGGGAAGGAGAGGATGGGTAAATTTTATGGGGACCTCTCCTCACATCCCAGGACAATAGTCCTATTATCGATTGAGGTCAAGGGTCTCTCTCTCTCTCTCTCTCTCTCTCTCTCTCTCTCTCTCTCTCTCTCTCTCTCTCTCTCTCTCTCTCTCTCTCTCTCTTTTCACCTATTCCATCTCCAGACATACGAAAAAGAGGATTTCCCAATTAATTATATTTATATACTCTGGTTTGGGGGGGAGAGAGAGAGAAAGAAAGAGAGAGAGATAGATAGAGAGAGAGAGAGAGAGAGAGAGAGAGAGAGAGAGAGGAGAGAGAGAGAGAGAGAGAGAGAGAGAGAGAGACACTTGACTTGACCTGATAATACCACAACCAGGCTGCGGGCCCCAACTTGCACACTTTTGTATCAAGGCATATGTGAACATTTTTGTATATCGAAATAGTATTATCTGTTCTCTCTCTCTCTCTCTCTCTCTCTCTCTCTCTCTCTCTCTCTCTCTCTCTCTCTCTCTCTCTCTCTTTCTTCCTCTCTCTCTCGTCACCTATTCCACTTTCAGAGACATACAAAATAAGTTATACATTTTCTTAATTAATTATGTTTTTTATACTCTGGTTTGGGAGAGAGAGAGAGAGAGAGAGAGAGAGAGAGAGAGAGAGAGAGAGAGAGAGAGAGAGAGAGAGAGAGAGAGAGAGAGAGAGAGAGAGAGAGAGAGAGAGGGAGGGAGGGAGGGAGGGAGGGAGAGGGAGAGGGAGAGGGAGAGGGAGAGGGAGAGAGAGCGAGAACGGAGAGATGAACACGGTTGAACTGCTAGACATACTGATCCGATGTCCCTCTTCTGACCCCGGTCGGGAGACGATACGATACGTCACAGAAGTGTAATAGGTCTTTTAGTCTGGATTAAGCATAGGAATAAGCGTAGGAGGAATGATGGATTAGCGAGAGCGAGAGAGAGAAAATGTAACGCAAGAGTTGCTCTGTAAACCATAACTCTTCCTGCTTGTCATAGCAAAGATTAGGGTTTAGATAAGGAAACTATTTGTTCAGCAATTTTGAAGCCTTCCTGATTGGACGTGGCCGAAACAAGAGCAGGAATTACGTTGTCGCTATTGGTGGAGTTAAGAAGTGACGTGACGTGACGTCACGTTCATAGGCTCAGTGAAAGAGACGCTCACTTTTTGAGGACAGATAAGTTTGGTCTCCAATACGAACCACACGTGACTGGTGTGCAGGGACCAACAT
>JACEEZ010023388.1:140000-157500 GCA_016584305.1 Chionoecetes opilio | reverse complement strand
GCCTATAGCTACTCCCCGGACATGGTCGCCATTGCTCATGCCGGACTAGTAGTAGGTGTAACCCCCACTCAGTAGGGTTGACTACAAAATAAAATTTCTTTGAAAACCTTGCCTAGTGAAGTTTTTCCCATTATTCTATCCATATTATGTCTAAAAATATTTTTTACACAGTTTTAGGAAGTTATCCTGAGGTCCCTCAAAGCCCCAGAACACAAGTACCGTATTTTCCCTTTAAACCGCACATGTATTTGCTATTCAACATATGATAATTCAACATACTAGACACATAAGAGTGACAAAGACATGGACTCTATACCATACAACTTAGTTTTTAATGTCCCAAAACAGGGAGTGCTTAGGCAACCCAACAGGTTATGAATGGTGACCATAACTGACATATTTGTTAGAAATATGTCGTGTTTTGTTAGAAATATGTTAATAACGCGACACCCACACTACGGAAGTTTGGTTGTCCAATTGATGCTGCACAATTTCACATCAATTGTAATGTTTGATAACTAAACTGTTGCACTGCTCTTTTTCAGCACAAAATGTCTACTAGAAGTGGCAAACAGAGACGGGTGGACGTCCCGACCAAGAGCTCACGGGTGGACGTCCCGACCAAGAGCACAGATGAAGATATGGCGCTGGTCACTCCGACAAGACATGTGACAAGAAAACAAACTGACTTTTGGCTGATTGGACATCCATCAGCATCAATAACTGGAGCCAAGTTGCCAGACTGCAGACAGGTCATGAAGTATGTCCTGTACCTCAGAACTGATGACGATAATATCAGAAACAAAGTAAAAAATGAAGAGATCGCTTACGAAGTGGTAGACAGTGTTGTTGTATTTTGGAACATGGCACGGATCAAAACAAAATACAGACAGAACTGCATGTTTGATGTGATGAAACTATGGGAGGAGTGGCAAAGTTTGATGAAAAATAAGTGGCGATCATCAGATCCTGGTAACAGAAGAGCAAACTTTGTAGCACACTTAGACACTCTGTTCGATATTGGTGCACCCGATGCCGTTGCCGAAATAATGAAATCAAGACTTCTGTCAGCCAAGAAGAAACAGGAAGATGTTGACTTCTACTTAGATCAGAAACATGAGAGGAGAGCTTGCATGGATGGGCATGATAAAGTATTCCAAACGAAGGGCAAACTGGTTCTTGAAAGACAAGCACAGGAATCCAGAATGAAAGAAAAAGAAGAGAAAAGATTAGAAATGCAAACGATAGAAGCGGTAGAGGGAGCTGCGTCTTCAGTTGAACTAAACTCAGATATACAACTGCCACAAGACGACTGCATGGAAATTGATCCTGATTTTGTGGTTAACCTACCGGAGGAGAAGGAACCGGAGACAGAATTTGTATGTCTCAACTTACCTAAGAAAGTTATGCAGTGTGATGAAATAACAAGTGCTGCAGATCGACTTAAACTATCTGACAATACAACTACAATGATCGTATCAGTAGTAATAATAGCAGCTGGTGGAAATCTGGATGATTTCGACATATCAAGATCCACAACTCGACGACGTCGAATGTGCAACCGACAAAAGTTAGCGGAAGATGACATGAACAAAGTGAGGCAGAACCCGCCTCTCTTTGGTGCACTACACTGGGATGGAAAACTTTTGAAAGACATACATGGAGACAAGTATGAACGGCTGGCAGTTCTTTTGTCGGGGGCTCCAGATTACAAGGAGGGAAAGTTACTTGGTATGCCATCAATTGTTGACTTCAAATTAAGGGAAAGACACAAGCTGATGCTACATATAATCTACTCGACGCTTGGGACATGACAGACAGAGTTGCAGCATTAGTATTTGATACGACAGCCAGCAACAGTGGCGTACACAAAGGAGCAACCAAGCTTATTGAAGAAAGTTTGGGTAGAAAGCTGTTATATCTAGCATGTCGCCACCACATGTTAGAACTTGTTTTGGGTGCTGTCTGGAAATTCGTTTGGTGCAATTCTTGGACCAGAAAATAAACTATTTGCACAATTCAAAGAGGCTTGGTCAGATATGGACAAAGAACTTCCAATACAAACACTGACCATCGAAGACCACTGGTTGCTACAAATTAGAAATGAAGTTGTCAATGACTTTACTGCTCTGCTTACAAACCAAGATTCAGCTGCTTTCCCTCGTGACGACTACCGTGAGTGCGTGGAGAATACGCTAATCATCTTGGGTGAAACTCCCCCGCGTGGTATCTACTTTCTTAAGCCAGGTGCCATGCATCAAGCCCGCTGGATGGCGAATAAAATCTATGCTGGAAAGATGTACATGTTCTCCACGTCGAAGCTGTATGATGAACGCATGGTAGTAAAATTGATGCGCATGAACAGGTTTCTGGCGCTTTTCTACACTGCAGCATGGATGAAAGCAAGCAGATGCTCCAATTAATGATCTTCAGTTCATCCCCGATTTGATGGATTATCGCAAAGTTGACAAGACAGTTGCAGACACTGTGATTGATAAACTTGGTCACCACGGGTGGTGCCTCTCAGAGGAAGTCGTTCCGTTTGCAATGTTCAGCAAGAATGCGAAGATGACCAACAGCATGAAACAACAAATGGCTGCTCAGCTGTTGGAGACACCAGAACCAGACAACTTCCGCCTCGGCAAGCCTCTCTTCCGAAAAGTTGCTCGTGACACAACTTTGAAGGATTTGATAAGACCCGAATCCCACTCAGTGTTCCGCATTCTGGATGTAAAAACGGATTGGCTTGCTAAACCAGTCGAGCAATGGTCATCAGATCCTGCATTTCTCGATGTTGAACAATTTGTTGATACGGTAAAAGTTGTCAATGATGCAGCTGAGCGCGGAGTCAAGTTGATCTCGGACTCTGCCACAATACTTACCAATGATCCACAGCAAAGATCGTGGCTGTTGCAGGGTGTTGAATAACACAGGAAGCAGTACCCTAGCTTTGACAAGAAAACACTTGCCATGAAGTTGTGAAGCATCCATTGGACAGCTGCAATTCCGCAGCGCCGGTGTCGCGTTATTGACATATTTCTGACAAAATATGTGACTAATGGTCATTATTCATAAACAAATGAGTTGCCTAAGCACTCCCTGTTTTGGGACTAAGCTGTACGGTATAGATTCCATGACTTTGTCACTCTTCTGTGTCTAGTATGTAGAGTTATCATATGTTGAATAGCAAATAAATGTGCGGTTTAAAGGTTAAATACGGTGCTTGTGTTCTGGTGCTTTGAGGGACCTCAGGATAACTTCCTAAAATTATGTAAATTTTTTTTTAGACATAATATGGATAGAATAATGGGAAAAACTTTACTAGGTAAGGTTTTCAAAGACATTTTATTTTATGGACAACCCTACCCCCACTGCTAGTCTCGCCACTGCCAGGCCTCCTCGTCTCAGAGAGTCCCACTATATCCACCCTCAGCCTACTGAGCTAGCCCGATATACGAGAGGTAGTCGATGATCATCTGAGAGGCTCAGAACGTTCCACGAGCTCACACGAAGAACCCTCCGAAGGTTTATCCTAGGAGTGATTCGACGGACAGGCGCTGCTTCTGCACCGCCCCGGCCACCCCCATAAGAAAAAGTTGGGCTAGGGGGCCCTACCACTCGATTTAGAGTGCGAGATTCCCGAGGGCTTTGCCCCGCACTCGTCATAGGCAGACCCCCGCCTGCGTCGGCATTAGAGGGGTCTGCGTGGTCGGGTCCCCCGGCAAAACCGGGTCGGGGGCGTGGTTACCACGCCCCCGCCCTCTACCTCTTATTATGTTCGTGGCTAGTTAAGCTTTTACAGGGAGGGGGTGAAAGCCCGACCCCAACCAATCTAATTCAGGGATTGGCCTTACTGCTCACCGTGGCCAGGGACGCAGAAACTCCTGTAGGGATTAACCCTTGGCTGCCCACTATTTCACTTATAACTGGGGCTGGATGGCCATTGACTCAATAGTGAGTTCATCTGCCCTATAAGATGGTCTTATTTTTATTAGTCCACCTGGGTGTCTAGCACACCCTCCTCACTGGTAGAACCAGTGGGGTAGCCGGCTTAGCCGCCGTACGTATAGTCGAGCAGACGTATATATATATATATATATATATATATATATATATATATATATATATAAAATATATATATATATATATATATATATATATATATATATTATATATATATATATATATATATATATATATATATATATATATATATATATATATTTTTTTTTTTTTTTTTTTTTTTTACATCACAAAGAACTGGCCAAGGGCACAACAAAAATGGGTAACACAAAGCCCGCTTAGTTGCCAGTCCCTATAAAGAAGATTGTAAGAGAATAAAATAAAAAAGAGGGGTGAGCCAATTTAGTTCGGGAGGTGTCTTGTTACTTCTCTTGTGAAAAGATTTAAGTCATAGGAAAGTGGAAAACTAGAAACAGGAAGAGAGTTCCAGAGTTTACCAGTGATATATATATATATATATTATATATATATATATATATATATATATATATATATATATATATATATATATATATATATATATATATATATATATATATATATAATCCTCATTAATTAAGGCAATTTTACATGTCACCGCTGAAATATTTAGAATTGGAAAAAGGATATTATTAATCATAGTATGAATTCATAATAATCTGCCATGACAGGAGACAAAGCGTCATATGCATGCATGAAGTGCTCAGATATTAGGAATGGCGTTGATGGTAAGGTTACAGTAAACAGAGACCCATTAATTCATGTTGGAAAGGGTGAAAATTTATACAACACTGAAACAGTCATGTGATTGAAAAGAAAAATGAATTCCTACATCTTTTTGTGTGTAAGTGTCTTTCAGCTTTGTGTAATATAAACTATATTTATAATTAGGGTTCAATGGTCCAATATATAAGTTTCTTTGTGATCAATTAATGTTTTCCGAGATCGGTGGTAAGAAAAAAATTCATTCATAATTTATATGCGAGCATGAGTTAGGTGTAAAGTATTGAGAGTTGGTTAGTTAGTTGTACAAAGTTATTAAATGTGTGAATCATGTAGTTCATGCAGTTGTGTGCATCATGCATCATGTACATCACGTAGATGTGAAAAAGTTCTGGAGTAAATGCTTAGGCATGTATGTATATCACATAGTTAAACACGCTAGTAGGTATACAATTATTTCATTTAAGTCGTCAATGTAGTTCAACAGTAAATACATAAGTATTACATTCATGTAGTGAATGTATACAACAGTAAGTACGTAAGTATTTCATTTATGTAAAGAATGTAGTGCAACAGAAGGTGCACAATTATTTCGTTCACAATAGTATTCTGATGGGAATAGTAAATTCATTGTTCATCTTGTTATTTATAAATGTGGTACATAGTTATTTTGTTTCCATGCTCAATAGTAATGACCCTGTAAGGTCCTTCAAATGTAGGATCTAATTTAGATGTTATTTGCTTTACTTGAAAGTATACTACATCTTCAATGGCAATTGGTTTCTCCGCCGTGTATGGCCGTTGGTATTTTATCATGTCTTCTTAGGATAATTCAATAACATCTGTCACTCCTTTGTATATTTTCTGAAAATCTGAGAGCAATATGTATGGTGTAATTAATTTAAATAAGATTTCATCTGTAAGTGTTTTTGCAACTGTTTGAGCCGTTTTGTCTTTCAGCAGGACCAACATTGAGATTCTAGAAAAATGATCAATGCCTACTTACAGGTATTGAGAACCAGTTTCTGTCTGTGGGAGTTTTAACAAGTCAATGGCTATTGCTTCCCAAGGCCTTTCGGTGTAGGATAAGTGAGAATAGGGGCAGGTTTATTATCTGAACTCTTTGCTTCAGCACAAGACTGACATTTATGTATGTGTGGGAAAATATCACGGCGCATGTATGACCAAAAGTATTCTTAATGTACTTGGTGCAAAAATCTATCTTTCCATGGGTATCTTGCAAGGCTAGAATCATGTAAAAGGAAAAGGAATCTTGTTATCAGTGTTGAAGGTACTAGCATTTGTGTAACCTGGCGTTTTGGTTCCTGTCTTGTCATAAGATATGTATCTCTCACCACAAGAGTATATTGCAATCTAAATTCACATTAAAGGACAGGTAACGTTTGTAGTTTTGTATCATCTCCTAACTCCAGGTAGAAAAGGATCGGATCACAGAAGATATATTTTCGCTGTTCCCTCTCAATATTGGGAATAGGGATTTGGGCGTCATCTTTTGGTTGCTCCAAAAAAGTTGAGGGGTGGAAAGGCAGCGGGTGTCTGTAATATCAGTGCGGAACTCATCAAAGCTGGGGGTGAGGCCATGATCCGCGGGTTGCATGCTGTCCTGACTGCAGTGTGGCAATCAGGTACCATTCCTCCTGACTGGAAAAGTGGACTGGCCGTCCCTATCTGGAAAGGGAAAGGGGACCGTTAGGACTGCAACAATTACCGCGGTATCACACTGCTCAGCGTGCCAGGCAAGGTGCTTGCCCATCTATTGCTGACACGGATCAGCAGTCATCTGCTGAAGCATCAGAGACCTCAGCAGTCTGGGTTCACGCCTGGTAAGTCAACAACGGACCGTATCCAAGCGCTTCGTGTCCTGGTGGAACACCGACGTGAATTTCGACAGGGGATGCTTGCAGCCTATGCTAATCTCAAGAAAGCGCTTGACTCAGTGCATCGTGATCTGGGATCTTCTGCGACATCACGGGATTCCTGCAAGGACTATTGGTTTGATGATTGGTCTGTGCTCTGGGACTGAGAGTGCTGTGAAGTGTGGGGGAGGTGTATCCAGCTTCTTTCCTGTTAATACAGGAGTGAGGCAAGGGTGCGTTCTTACCCCATCACTTTTCAACATTTGTATGGACTGGTTATTGGGCAAAATTGTAGATCAAAGTGATTGTGGAGCATCCATCGGCAACACCAAGATCACGTTTATGATCTTGTTTTTGCCGATGATGCAGTAATCTTTGCTGAGTCGTTGGAGGTCCGGGTGATGGCTCTCGAGGCGCTGCACGAGGAGGCAAAGCCTTTGGGACTTGAGGTCTCCTGGCTTAAGACCAAGGTCCAGGTGTTTGGAGGCTTACTAGATGAAACAGTACAGTCTGTTCATGCGTGCGGCGAAGACATTGAGATCTTGGGAAGTTTCATTTACCTTGTTAGCGCAGTCCATAATGACGGTGCGTCACGTCAAGAAGTTTTAAGGCGGATTGGCATAGCCCACGGTGTTA
Source organism: Chionoecetes opilio (assembly GCA_016584305.1). Classification (NCBI taxonomy): domain Eukaryota; kingdom Metazoa; phylum Arthropoda; class Malacostraca; order Decapoda; family Majidae; genus Chionoecetes; species Chionoecetes opilio. Next base: position 150,262 of record JACEEZ010023388.1, on the reverse strand, counting down.
TGGATTCGCTCAGCAGGAATATTTAGCGTTGTCGGTACCTGTGCAGGAGGATAAAGATTCAGATCTTCAAGTCGCTTGTGATCCCTGTCTTACTCTATGGTTGTGATACATGGACACTAAATAGCGACTTGAAGAGACGAATCGATGTCTTTGGTAATAAGTGTCTTCGCAGAACCATGGGGTATCGCTGGGATGATTACGTGTCAAATCAGCAATTGCACCGTGAGACTGAATCGAGGCCTAATACCTTCATAGTGTGTCAGCGCCAAGTTCGGCAATATGGGCATGTGACACGCTACCCTGAAGCCGATCTTTCCCATCGGGTTGTATCTGTAAGAGACAATTCGGCGTGGAGGAGGCCAAGGGGTCGCCCACAAGGCTCGTGGCTGGGGCAAGTTGATGCTTCCTGTCGAGAGTTGCTTGGTATGGGAAGGTAGCCTGCAAGGGGACTCGCGCGTGGTGACCCCCGGGAGTGGCGTCGTAGGGTGGGCGAGGCGATGCACCCTTCGATGTATGCCCCCAATGATTGATTGATTGATTGATTTTGGTTGCTTAGTCGTAGCGGCCATAAGTGCAATATTTCGTGATAAGGAATCTGCTACTAATTTATCTGCCTGGTAGGTGCTCAAATTTTGGGTGGAAGTCTAGTAGTGTCTGGCGCTAACGAACCAATTTGCCTGACAACTCTTTGGAATTGAATAATTCTACCACAGGATCATGGTCTGTCTTAAAAAGAATGTTGTACCCATAAATGATAGAGTTGAACTGTTTAAAAAAGACCATACAACCGCCAGAGCTTCCTTATGTCTGATGGAATAATTACGCTCTGCGGGATTGAGAGTTCTGCTGGCAAAAGCTAATGTACGCAATTCATAAGTCTCATATTTCTGCACCAGAACACCACCAAGGCCTACATCTGATGCATCAGTGAATAGTGTAAAAGTGTAAAGTGACGTGTATAATCTGTATAAGCAAGTACTTGGACGTCGCACAACAATTATTTTTAATATATCAGATGCCTCCGTATATGCAGCTTCCTATTTAAATTCCACATCTTCCTTCAATAGATGTGTCAGAGGACTTGCTATATTTGAGTTGTTCATGATAAATGGCCTGTAAAAGCCACTGAGATCCAAAAAATCCGCGACCTTGAGAGGTCACCACCGAAACTGCCGGACATAATCAGTGACAAACTATAGTGTCAGTGAAAACAACTGAAAGTGAAGTGAAAAAGATTTTATTAAAAGTGGACGAAGAAAAAGCGGCAGGGCCGGACAACATCAGTCCCCGTCTGCTTCGCCAGTGTGCCAATGAGCTGTCGCGTACACTCGCCTCACTTTTCAATAATTGCCTTCAGACCAGCACCTGACCTAAAGTCCTGGAAAATCAGTAATGTGGTTCTAGTTCACAAAAAGGGTGGAAAGTCTGCGACAAAATATGATCGCCCTGTGTCCCTGCTGCCGGTACTCAGCAAAGTGATGGAGACCGCCGTACGTGGCCTCGAGAGTCACGGAGAACCTCGAGAGACACCAACTGCTCTGCACCAGGCAGTTTGGGTTTCGGCAGGGGAGGTCAGCGGCAGACCTGCACCTACTGCTGGCTTCTGACCTGAGTGCAGCCCAGGACCAAGGCAAGGCCACTGCCGTCGTGGCGCTGGACATCGAAGGCGCCTTTGAGCGGGTGTGGCATGAAGCCTTGGTCACAAAGCTCCGCGCCGCCGGCATGGACGGGGCACTCTGCCTCTCCTCAGAGACTATCTGAGGAAAATACACCTGAGAGTGATTGTCAGTGGTCGGGAGTCCGAGGTGCAGCCCATCAGAGCAGGTGTGCCTCAGGGAAGCTGCCTCGGCCCCCTGCTCTGGAACATTTACATCAATGACTTGCTGCACCTCATCCCAAGGGTGAAGGCCTTTGCGGATAACATCACCCTGACCCAGAGCTACAGCTCAGAGGAGGAAACTGCCACCACGTCCCAGCTCAACGACAGGCTGAGCCGCATCGCAGCCTGGGGCAGCATGTGACAAGTGAAGTTTGCTTCCCACTAATCGCAGCTTCTCAACGTCTCCAGGTCGGGTGCGGCCCTGCACAGCAATGCCGGACAGGAACCACATCTTACCACCCTCCAACAACGACGTGACGTGGCGGGACTCACTGTGGTGTTCAAGGTGCAGGTGAAGCGTGTGAGTCACCTTCAGGCGTTGTGGCAGCCATACCGCCTGGCCCTGGTGACTACCCGTCCTGTCGCCCTGGCTCCTTGTGAGCTTTTACAGCCCCGCTGCCGTACGTGGCACCACCAGCGTCAGTTCACAAACACTTATATCAGTTGGTGGAACACCCTGATATCATCAAGAACAGACTTTGACGGAGCGAGTGTCCAGGAATTTAAAGTGATGGTAAATAACTGGTTGCTGGGTAGAGCTGAGTGATAGTGATTAGTGACTAGTATAAGGACCAGAGTCAGGCTTTAAGATAGGCAGCATTAAGAATGTAACCTTTAGCCTGTAAGTTACTATACTCCAATGTAATGTTGAACGTAACTTCTCTGTAAACTATGTTACCTAGTATAAATAAAAAAAAAGAGAGAGAGAGAGAGAGAGAGAGAGAGAGAGAGAGAGAGAGAGAGAGAGAGAGAGAGAGAGAGAGAGAGAGAGAGAGAGAGAGAGAGAGAGAGAGAGAGAGAGAGAGAGGAAGGTTATGCATTGTGTGGACTTTTTTTGTTGTTTCTCACCTCCATTTGTATTTTTCTCCAGTTTGCTGCTATTATCTTCACAATATATGTAAATACACAACAAATATACATATTAGAACCCAGGCTATAGTTACGTAGGGCAGAGTAAAACCAAGTTTCTTACACCATACGGTGTGTTGCTGCGCGCGCGTTTTCTTTGAGTTTGCCTTAAAAATCCAGAATTTACGACCTCGAATCGGAGTGCGGGAGTGGTGTACAGTTGGTTAATATGCGGCCGGGCCGCGATTTTTTTTTCTCCCTAAAACCCTCTTCACACATTCCATAATGGAACCACGAACGCGCCAACAATGCAATGCGCAGCGCCGTCATGGTCCTGGTTATGGGTCCATCGTGACCGATCGTGACGCTCGTGACGCGCTCGGCCAAGGCCACGAAAAGTTAGTGCGTGCACTAAAAAATCGGAAAGCTCCCCGATGTTTGTACCCAACGCAGCGCTATCGTAAGTCTATCGTGACGCTATCGTTATCTATGTAGCAGCTTCGTGACACTACCGTGATCGTCTTATGTCTATCGTGACGATAAGAAACCGTTACGCGCGCTTGCAATCCTACCTTCCCCCCCTTTTTTGCACCCCCTTCCGCCTTCCCCCCCCTTTCTCATTCACCTCCACCCTCCCCTGACTCCCTACCCCCTAGTCCAGAGGTCGGCAACCCAGAATTCGAGAAGGGCCAGCTCCTTCAAAATGGACCCTACCCATAACTACGTCACGGTTTGTTTACATCGGTGCATTGTGGGGATAAGGCGGGGTCGCCGCGGGTGGACCTACGAAGGGAAAACTACGGCGATGGAAGAGTTTCGAGTTATTTTGCGCGAAATTGATATTCCAGGTGCTATATTACTGTGCTCTGTTCTCGCTGACAACACTATAGAGAAGACCTGAGGTAATGGTTGATGTGCAGAGGCTTCTAAACCAAGAAAACAGAGTTATAACAGAGCCTCCAGAACCAAAATTAACCTACCCTAGCAGGGGGCTTGACCCACCGATAACCTAACCTAACCAAATCTAACCTAAGCTAACCTAACCTAACCAAATCTAACCTATCCTAACCTAACCAAATCTAATCTAACCTAACCTAACCAAATCTAACCTAAACTACCCAAATCTAACCTACCCTAACCTAACCTAAACAAATCTAACCTAACCTCCTAGCGGGGGGTTGGGGGTTCTCGACACACTAAACAAATATAACCTAACCTCCTAGCTCCTATAGACACCATAGTGTGGGCGAAACTACTCCATATTGTGGGCGAAATGACCTGTGGGCGAAATGACTCTATGGTGTGGCGAAATGGCATGTGGGCGAAATGACCGGATACCAACCTAACCATTACTGTCGGCGAGTTTTCCCGATTTGTGTAGGGACAAAAATATCGGTAGACGACAGTACCATGCAGGTACCATGAGGCAAGGATGGGTAATGTCACCGTGGTTATGCAACTTTTTAATCGATGGAGTAATAAGATAAATCAAAGCAAAGGTTGGTGATGTTGGTATAGACTCAAGAGTATTCATTGGCTCGTCAAGTAATACTTAAACCATGATGTAGCACTACTTATTATGAGGAAAGACAACAAAAGGAACTCAATTAATATGGTATTTTAATACTATCATAACCATGAATATGTACAGCCTACAAAGAGAAGACTACGACGATGAAAAAAATTTGAGTTGTTTTGGGCGAAATTGATATTCCAGGTGCTATATTTCCGTGCTCGCTGACAACATAGAGAAGACCTGAGGTGATGGTTGATGTGCGAAGGCTTCTAAACCAGGAAAACAGTCACAGCAGAGTCTCATTAAGAAGTAAGCAAGTGGTAGGGACGCATTACGTACCTACCAGCTGCTTACCTTTTGACGAGGCTCTGTTATGACTCTGTTTTCTTGGTTTAGAAGCCTCTGCACATCAGCCATTACCTCAGGTCTTCTCTATAGTGTTGTCAGCGAGAACAGAGCACAGTAATATAGCACCTGGAATATCAATTTCGCGCAAAATAATTCGAAATTCTTCCATCGCCGTAGTTTTCCCTTCGTAGGTCCACCTGCGGCGACCCCGCCTTATCCCCACAATGCACCGATGTAAACAAACCGTGACGTAGTTATGTCTGGGGCCCGGCAGAAAAGCAGTGCTGATGGAGCCGCGGTGTAAATTATAAATGGAAATTACGAAACAATAAAATATTCCTCCTCCATAATACCATATGGGAATTAAATATTCCCACATACAAATTAATCAAATACTTTAATAATAATAATAATAATAATAATAATAATAATAATAATAATAATAATGTGTATAAGAATTCATCCCAATATTTTCCTAGAAACCTAGGACCTAGGTCACATACACTATTTACTGCGGCTACCTATGCCAGTATTTTATCTCTTAATATCTTAATGATAAATTTGACATTTTTATGTAGATGGCAGGAGCCGCACAGGTCTCTTGAAAGAGCCGCAGACTCTCCAGATAGCCCCTTCTAACTTTCCTGAAATCATGGATGTAGAAATGTATGTATTAACGCCAAACCATTCACATCACCCCCAACCCATTCACTCACCCATTACCCCCTACCCATTCACTCACCCATTACCCATCACCCCCCACCCATTCACTCACCCATTACCCATTACCACACACCCATTCACTCACCCATTACCCATCACCCCCCACCTATTCCCTCACCCATCACCCATCACCCCCACCCATTCACTCACCCATCACCCCACACCCATTACCCATCACCCCACCCATTCACTCACCCATTACCCATCACCCTACATCAAGGTTTCCTCAATTCTCGCAACCCACTTTTTTTTCTTCACAATTCTCGCTAATAGGCTGCTAAAAAAAAAAAAAAAAAGTGATCGGACCATCTCATAAGTGGGCTTAAAACCTTCCCCTGCTCGACCCGGTTCCAAAACTGTGCCATATGAGGGGATTCCGCCACAGGGGGCGGCACCTATACCACACACACAGACAGACAGACAGACAGACACACTTTCGCTTATATTATTATAGATAGTAAAATTCAAACAGTTTGGAGCCGTCAACCTATACGACAAATATAATTGGTAAGGTCTCATTAGAATTTTCAATGTTACAGCGCGTCCATTTTATTGTTATACCTCCTGTTCCTCTGAGTAGTATATATATATATATATATATATATATATATATATATATATATATATAGAGAGAGAGAGAGAGAGAGAGAGAGAGAGAGAGAGAGAGAGAGAGAGAGAGAGAGAGAGAGAGAGAGAGAGAGAGGAGAGAGAGAGAGAGAGAGAGAGAGAGAGAGAGAGAGAGTCACGAGGCCCCGCCCACTTTTGCAAACCTATTAGGGAAAAAAAAAATCGTGGCCGGGCCTCTATATAGGCTTTCATGTATTTCGGGCCCCCGTCACTTCAATCTTTCACCTCACTACAACTGACGACTGACCCTGGTACGGTAGGTACTAGATCGCAGTACATAGCTTTATATCCATTTTGAGAGTCTCATGAAGATTTATATCCACAATTTGTTTTCACTGTGCCTCATCAAAAAAAAATAGCGGGACCCTAGTCCCTGTCGGGCCCCTAGGCTTCAGCCTAGTCAGCCTTATGGATAATACGGCCCTGCACACACACACACACACACACACACACACACACACTAACATACGCACACTGTCTCCCGTTTTCTGTGCTGATGATTATTTGTTGGTGTGTATGTTTTATTTCATCGAGTGTGTTGTATTTTTTTGTGTGTGATATTTACTTGCGTTACTTGTCGTCCGTCGTCCTATTATCGCTACCAAACAAAATATTTCGCCCTGCAGCAAACTTATTATGCCCCTGTAGGACGTGTGTCTGTGGTAATAAAACATTTTGACTTGCAACACACTTGTAATCCCTGTATAGGTCGTGTGTCTGTGGTAATAAAATATTTTGTCTTGCAGCACATTTGTAATGCCCATGTACTGTAGGTCGTGTTTCTGTGGTAATAAAACATTTTGCCTTGCAGCACACTTATTATGCCCAGGTAGGTCGTGTGTCTGTGGAAATAAAATATTTAGCCTTGGAACACAGTTATTATGCCCAAATAGGTCGTGTGTCAGTGATATTTTGCTATTTCAAATTATTATTGTCACTGATTGCAGTTTTCTCCAATTCTGCGACTTCGCGGGATTCCTGCAAGGACTAGCTATTGGTTTGATGACTGGTCTGTATTCTGGGACTGAGAATACTGTAAAGTGTGGGGGAGGTGTATCCAGCTTCTTTCCTGTTAATACAGGAGTGAGACAAGGGTGCGTCCTTGCCCCATCACTTTTCAACACTTGTATGGACTGGTTATTGGGCAAAGTTGTAGATCAAAGTGATTGTGGAGCATCCCTCGGCAACACCAAGATCACTGATCTTGTTTTTGCCGATGATGCAGTAATCTGATGTCGCTGGAGGTCCTGGTGATGGCTCTCGAGGCGCTGCACGGGGAGGCAAAGCCTTTGGGACTTGAGGTCTCCTGGCTTAAGACCAAGGTCCAGGTGTTTGGAGGCTTACTAGATGAAACAGTACAGTCTGTTCATGAGTGCAGCGATTACATTGAGATCTTGGAAAGTTTTACATACCTTGGTAGCGCAGTCCATAATGACGGTGGGTCACGTCAAGAAGTCTTACGGCGGATTGGCATAGCCCACGGTGTTATGGACTCGCTCAACAGGAGTAATTGGCGTTGTCGGTACCTGTGCAGGAGGACAAAGATCCGGCTCTTCAAGTCGCTTGTGATCCCTGTCTTACTCTATGGTTGTGAGACATGGACACTAAATAGCGACTTGAAGAGCCGAATCGATGCCTTTGGTAATAAGTGTCTTCGCAGAATCATGGGGTATCGCTGGGATGATTACGTGTCAAATCAGCGATTGCACCGTGAGACTGAATCGAGGCCTATTACCTTCATAGTCCGTCAGCGCCAACTTCGGCTATATGGACATGTGGCACGCTACCCTGAAACAGATCCTTCCCAACGGGTTGTATCTGTAAGAGACAATCCGGCGTGGAGGAGGCCAAGGGGGCGCCCACAAGGCTCGTGGCTGGGGCAAGTTGATGTCTCTTCTCGAGAGTTGTGTGGTATGGGAAAGGAGCCTGTAGTCTATGGGCCAAGGGCTGAAAAAATAATTGTCGTGGTACCCATGCGGTAACAGCTTCATAATATACCATCTGAAAGGATAATTTGTCTACTTTTCAAATCTGGCAATGAAAATTTCGAGATCGTGTAGCTTCATGGGGATTTTTTGGTTACCATGACAACCACATTACATATTTCAGACCAACATGTTTAGTCTAGTAGTCCAGTGGACCCCACGTGCACCCCTTGGACAATCTAATGAAATCTACTTTTTTAGATGCACAAATATGTCTAGAAAACAAAAATCAATGTTAACACTGTCAACTAATGTCCCATGGGGTTCGCATGGCGACCATCGTCGATCGCGAAATATTTGACTTTCTCAAAACTACCAAAATGTCCATAAAATCACAAATAATGTAGTTACGAATTTAATTTTGGTGCCCACGTGACAAGAAGAACATGGCCTATTGTAATAAGAACAATTAATACAGTAATTGGTACAAGTTTAGTCATGGAACGGCAAAAACCTAAAAAAAGACGGAAAAATTACTTCGGTTTCGCCGACAACTTTCAACATAATGACAATAACTTCACTAATATACAACATACTGGTCAGTTTAACATATCAAAATCATCGTCTATTATTCCCCCATCTATTGCAGTCAAACAATTGACATAAATATATGACTATCATACATTAATTGTTACCAATGTTACTCACCCCCTTAGTGAAACTTTATGTTGTCAAATACAAACATTCGAGAAAAGTCAGAAAACAATGTTTCCTTTCTTTTAAACTTTAACAAGTGATGTAGAGCAGCTAGGTACGCTGTCAGTAGAAGTGAGTAATTGACATTTGGTATAATTACAAATAACAGAGAGTCAAATCCTGACCCCAAGTTGAAGGCTGCGTTATGGACAGCAGCCCTATGGGCCTGATCAGTGTCTACGTTACGGTTCTCCTCTCGCTTCTGTGCCCGGATGTGATTTCGATATTCCGTGGTGAAGGACATTCTGCATTCGGAATGGAACTGCGCTTCAACGCCAAATAAGTCCTTTCCTTTCACCTGTCGGTATAGACGAGTCTTTCCCAGTTCAAGGGCCTGGGGCTCGCTGCATTTCCAAGCAGGCTCTTTGTGTTTCCATGATAGGAATTTGATGGGTCTCTCGGTTTTTCCAGGTACCTTTATTTCAAACTTCTCGCAGAACATACATTCAGGTGGGAATAGTTGGGAACTCTCAGCAGATGACATTTTGCGCGGAGAGTGATGCTTCGTGGACATAGATGCTACGGTCGAATCATTCAAGCGATGTAAGTTTGCTGTGAAGCGCTGGTAACATGGTCTGTGGTATCCTATCATCTCCAAGTCAACGCCTTCGAGAGTCTCTGATATCTGAGCACACACTGCTTCCATACGGCGAGGTGAATTGAGAGGTTCAGCCATTCTATTTTCACGGATTTCATGTAGATATGCTAATTTTTCATCTGGGTTTCCTCTCACATTTCTGAAAGATGTCAAGGGACCATAGTCTCGGATGTTTATTGCGTGTACGATACATGATGGGCATTTAAGGTTTTCAGATCTGGTTGATATTTTGTTGCTTTTTCGTTTCCTCGTGCTAGCCATGATTTAGTTCAGTTATATTCCACCACCAGAAAGAACTACGGATGTACCACACATAATGTTAGGTCACTGACATACCATCCACACTATCACTATCACCGATGCATCTAAGGAGAAGGAAAGTAGTGTTAATTGACATCGTATCTGTATACGATGTCAATTAACACTACTTTCCTTCTGTTAGCGATACACATGAGCAATACAGTATTGTATGAGAAACAAACATATACATACAATATATATACATATATGACATGACATATGGAGCAAAACAGTGTTTACAAATGGCAACTGAACAATACTATGTTGTATTATCTAGTTGCCCATGATTAACTGGTAAAATGTAATATAAAACTAAGTTTTATCGAATGTATGTATTTGATGTAAGTAAAGTTTCACTAGGGGGGTGGGTTACATTGGTAACAATTAGTGTATGATAATCATATATGTATGTCAATTGTTTGACTGCATTAGATGGGGGAATAATAGACGATGATTTTGAGATGTTAAACTGACCAGTATGTTGTACATTAGTGAAGTTATTGTCATTTATGTTGGAAGTTGTCGGCGAAACCGAAGTAATTTTTCCGCCTTTTTTTAGGTTTTTGCCGTTCCATGACTAAACTTGTACCAATTACTGCATTAATTGTTCTTATTACAATAGGCCATGTTATTCTTGTCACGTGGGCACCAAAATTAAATTCGTAACTACATTATTTGTGATTTTATGGGCATTTTGGTAATCTCGAGAAAGTCAAATATTTCGCGATCGACGATGGCCGC
>JACEEZ010023388.1:72500-135000 GCA_016584305.1 Chionoecetes opilio | reverse complement strand
ATGCATATATATATTATATATGTATAATATATATATATATTAGGGTGTTCCATATTTTCTGACTATTTAGTCGATCACCATATTGGTGGTGCTTCTTAACCATAGCATGTTCCTATGTTGCATGTAAGATTTCAGCTCTTTAAAATAATATTTAGAGGTCGCACACTTTTTTACATTTTTTTCTTGTCTTTCCGGATATTGAGCAAAATGACTAGCAAACTCAGTACCTCAACACTCTGGTTGTTTGACAAGTCTCCCCAGGATGATATTTTAGGGGCTCGGCTGCACTCAAAGGAACAAGTTCTTCTCTTCTTTATACACCATCAGCAGCAGCTAAACAAAACTATCGCTGATGCTACCATTCAAACGAGTAGCAAGCTCAAGGAAATATGGGCCAAAGCTAGCGTGCCTACAAAGATAGAAGCCAACATTCGACTGTCCATCAGGAATCTGTATCAATAATATCTCAAGTTGCAGAAGGAAAAGAGCCGGCAGACAGAGGGGGCAGTCATGAGGCGAATGATATGGAAGGATGATCTGCAAGATATCTTTGACATCTCCAATGCAGACGTTCTTGAAAGGAAGGATGTTCTTGAGGAAGATCGACAATTTCTTGTCACAGAGGGAAGACCGGGTGAGTTCTTCAATGGGAAGCCTTGACAAGGTACAGCTAGCGACCTCGAGGAAGAAGGAAGAAACTGCAAGGAAGCACGAAGAGCGAAAGCAGAAGCACGATGCAGAGATCCAGCAACTGACGGAAAAAGCACCGACTCCTGATTCATCCACATCTTCAGCTTCCAGCTCAGATGATGACGATCGAAGCTTTAAGCCTCCATTGAGAAAACATATACAACGACCTTCAAGGCAGAAAGTCATGAACTAATAGATTTTGAACTAGTCAAGCTGTGCCTCCTTTATCTCGGAGGAGACTTCCCTGGCCAGAGATACTTTTTTTTTCGTTTCCCAGGTGTCTATCACCAAATAAGATGGATGCCTAAGGTTATTTATGCTATCAAAATGATCCTTTTTGAAAACTTTACTCATAACACGGCAAGAGGTTTTCGGCAAGTGGCCCTCTTTGTGAGCTTGGTTAACATCAGACACTGGGCCGGGCCAGTGGCGGTTCTGCGGGGGGGCCTGGGGGACCATGGCCCCCCCAGATTTTAGGCTTGCCCCCTGCTTGGCCCCCCCACTTTCAAACCACGATCGTGGCCCCGTGGCAAGCTGGTCCTAGCGGCCGCCGCCGAGCAAAACTCACTACCGCTACCGCGATAATAGAAGTTGGTACTACTGCTTATTATAATAAAAATGACAATAATAATTATTATTACCATTATTATTATCATTATTATTATCATTACAGTATTATTATCATTACTATTATTATTAATAATGACTTTCACTACATAGTTGATACATCTGTTTTCTCATATTTTGATAGAGGTTCTTTTCATGCTCATATGTTTATTTACATTTGGATTGGATTACAATTGGGATTGGATTACAAGTCTTCACTTCTAGGCTTAGGATTTGATGGAGCATCAGTCATGAGTGGAAGAATCAGTGGTGTTCAGAACCGCATTCGTGATAAAGCTCATTAGCCTATTATGTACACTGCTACGGACACAGGCTCTATTTGGTTTTGATCAATGCTGCAAAGTATGTGCCTAACGCAGCATAATTCTTTAGTCTGCTTGAAGAACTCTATATATTTGCTAGTAACTCTGTAGTTCACGAAATGTTCCTTTCTATACAGCATGAAATGTTTCCTGAAGAACAAGCACGAGAACTGCAACATCTCAGTGACACACGGTGGTGATGTCGGGCCATCTCGGGTGAAAACGCTTTGGTGCGGCTGGAATGCATAATATGACTCCTAAAGATACTTCTGCAGTTGACACTGGATCTCGAGCTGTATCCGCTCGAGGTATACATGCACAGATAGACGCAGAGTTTGTTTCCTTACTGCATTTTTTCTCGGAAATTCTTGGAAAAATTCATAAAGTATCACAGCAGCTACAGGACAAACAAGCAGACCTAGGAAAGCAGTCAAGCTCATTTCATTACTCAGCGAAGATTTAGCTGATATGCGAAACCCCAACTTGATCGAGCAGTAGCTACTCTGAGAAGGTTAGTGAACTCTGTAAGAAATGCTGCATTTCACCATTAATGAATAAAAGTCGGAGAAGAAAACTTCGACAACTTTATTAATTCATCTTGCTGGAAACAGCCGGTCAAAGATCTGACTCAAGTCACGTGCAGCACATCAACATCTTGTATGAAATATTAGACTGTTTGATTTGTGAGTTATACCGTCGTTTTTAAATTTCAAACACTCATCTGCGATTTTCTGTGGTATTTCAGCTCTCTGTCCTGGAGGACAGATATTCTTGTCTGAAGAAAATTTGAAGGCATTTGTAGTTGCATACTCAGTCAATCAAAGTGATTTAAAACATGAGATACCTCTGGTCAAAAAATTACTCATGAAAGAACCTGAACAACCCTACATCAATCGCACAATTCCTGTCATTCATATTTTTTTTTTTTTTTTTTTTTTTTTTTACATTTGTGTCTATAGCGCCTGTAGGCAGTGGTGACCCAGGGCTCGGATGGTAGGCTCTGGAGGTTCACTTGAGGGCTCTGATGGTTGGTCCTCGCCCGTGATGGCGCAGGCAGGATTCTTATAGTGACGCCTGTGATTAGAGGCTCATGCCGCCCCCCTGTGTCCTCCGATGCACTCGCAGTTGAAGGTAGAGTTGATGGGCAGGGCATGTGGGTGTTCTTAGGCCACTCGACGGTGCAGAAAGGTTTTGGTTTTCTTCGGGGATCGAACTCGGGTCACCGAGAACGCCAGTCGGAGACGCTAACCACTCCGCTACCACCTCCCCAATATGTCCGTACAAGGCTGCATTTGACTGTATACAAGTTATTGTTGATAGCCGTAACTCTTTCTGTTGCCAGCGCTTCATGTGAGAGAGGCTTTTCAAAAATGAAATTAGTGAAAACATTTCTCAGAAATTCTATGACAAGTAACAGACTGAGTAACATTGCACTATTATCGATTGAAAGTGCACTCGCTGAAGGAATTGATTTAGATTGCTTTGTTGATGAATTTGACAGTCGGCATGATAATCGTAGGATTAAGCTGCACTAAATATATTGCTGCCGAATGAACAACGTATCATCAGCATTGTGTCTAATGTAGCATTTGCATGCCCATGTCTGAGAATCATAGCTATTTGTCTACAGTATTTTCAACGTATGAGGCTATAGGTAGACTTAGGTACGTACATAATACATTTCTGTTGATGTGCATTGTAAAAAACTGCCATATTTTTTCATCTTAATTGTTTATTAATAGGGTGGTGAATGATTGGAATGGACTCAGCAGACAGGTAGTTAGTGCGGAGTCATTGGGGAGCTTTAAAGAGTGGTTGGACAGGCTCATGGATGGGGAGGAAAGGTGGATGTAGGTAGTGTTAGGTGACAGGAACTACCACGTGTAGGCCTCACGGCCTCTTGTAGCTTCCTTATTTTCTTATATTCTTATGTTCTTATGTTCTTATTATGTTTGGTATTATGCTTACTATTGGTCTTTTCTTTTCAATAAAACGTACCCGAGAGCATGAACTTTCACATTTCCAGCTTGGATTATTATACTCACCAGCAGAGAAAATGGGCCTGAGACTCAGATGAACTTTCGTTCAATTCTTCCCCAATGTTCTTTTGCAATTTTTTTTTTTATGACTGAATGTCACTTAGATAGTCTAACATATCCCTCCATAGACCTCAGATTGACCCTGGAAAGTGCACAACTTTCAAAATGTTCTGTGGTGCTGGGGGGGGGGGTACCCCAACCCAGTTACAGACCCTCTAAACTTTTATTTTGTCCCCACCACATTTACCTTGGCCCCAAGTTGGCCCCCCAAGTTCAATAGTGCTAGAACCGCCACTGGGTGCCACTGGCATGAAGCAAACATTCCACAGTATTCTGCAAAGAATGATATTGACTTGCTCAAGATCTTGATGAGGTACCCAGATAAGGAAATTGCTGGGGTGGTCACAAGGTCCTTTTCCCGGCATCTCTGGTACCTGTCCGAAGACCTGTTTCTATGGCTTTCTTCGATGAACGGGTAGAAAATAAAGAAAAAATTCACATGATTGAGAAATTGTCAAAACCAATAACTGGGAAAGAGCTAAAGAGGTTGGAATGGAAGGGGCTCCAACTCACAGATACAACAACTCTCTCAATATTAGCGCGTTTTCGCGACGTTCACCACCATGGTCCAGTCTAGTCCAGACCGGTGCAGACTGGACTGATGCTCGCGAAAATGCATCGAGACTGGCCCCGTCCCATTCGTCGTTCCTATTGGCTGGGGGATCGAGTGGGCGGTCCTCCGGGCAGAAATGCAATCATTTTTAAAAAGCGCGCGTTTTTACTCAATGGGAAGTCAAGTAGCAGGGATGACTATGAAAAAATGAATGATGAAATTTAATTTAATTTACCGTTAATAACACTTTCTATAGTCGCCAGGTTATTTATTTAGTTAACGCTAATTTATACATGGTGCTAATTCATTTATCAGAAAACGAAATATATAAGTAAATAAATAACCTCATCAATCGGGGAAATTACCCGATTGATGATTTTATTTATTTAGTTAACGCTATTTTATGCATGGTTCTAATTCATTTATCAGAAAACGAAATACACCAATGGAAAGCTAATAAAATTGCGCTTCTATTGATACCCTTCATGATAAAAGTTGACTCGCAAAGTTTTAAATGGCGAAGAGTTGAAGTAAATATTAAGTTCATGTATAATACTTCTTCAGTGTCTCGTAATGGCATTTCTTTACCGTGTTTTACTGTTTTTTATTTGATAATATTATGGAACAAACATTTACGAAGATAACAGTATATCATATATACTGATAAATCAGTCTATATGATAGTCATATGCAGCAAGTGAATGGGCCAGCAGACTGGCCATGGGGCCAGTACTGCAGCGTCCAGCGCGCGTAGTTGCGGAGTGTCACATCCAGTTCTACTGTTATCTATGATACTATATATATATATATATATATATATATATATATATATATATATATATATATATATATATATATATATATATATGTATATATATATATATATATATATATATATATATGTATATATATATATATATCGTAAAAAGTGAGAGCTAGTTCAGCATTTATTATTTTTTTCAAGATATTTTCTCTTTGTCTTAAGAGTGTTTTATTCTTTTTTGTGATCAATTTTATGATATCGCCGTAGCTGGTCATTTTGCTGTATCGCGATTTCGGGTCATAAGCCCTTCTTCAGCAGCAGTTAGAGATGTTATCTCCTCAGGTGTAGAGGTGAGCATGATTTCGGTGCAGAGTGAGGCTTTATTTAAAGAAGTCTTGCGGCCGCGCGTGTGAGTGGGCGACGCTGATTGGTTGTTGACTTCTGCTCCTCCTCGCTTTGTTTCTCTGCGGGTAGGCTCTTATATACCCTTTGTTTTTTTCATGCTTGGTAGAGCTTGTAGGTCGTTTGCCTGTACGTTAAGCTTGGGATTGATGTCTTTTATGTACAGTACTTCTAGAATTAGAAGTCGCTGTACATCTGCGCGACTATGCGCGACTGCGCTATAGTACTAAGAATAGGACGTAGGGGGTTACCTATTTTATGAGTCTACCCTAAACTCATAAACTACCCTAGTACTATAGGCACCTTTAACTATAACCTAGCTAAATACTTCGTCCCGATAATTGACCCACTAACTAGTAATGCACACACAATTAAGAACTCTTTTGAATTTGCACATGAATTAAAAACAATTAACGTAAACAATGCGGTAATGACTAGTTTTGACATCCAATCACTATTTACAAATATTCCATTAGATGAGACTATTGAAATAATCACTGATCATTTATTTCATAATGCTACCATTTTTTTTAACTACACAAAAAAACTATTCTCTGATATATTAACTTTAGCTATAAAAGACTCTCCATTCATATTTAACAAAAAAAAATTATGTCCAAACTGATGTTGTTTCTATGGGGTCATGTCTAGGTCCTTCATTTGCTAATGCCTTTTTATGTCACCATGAACAAATGTGGCTGTCTAACTGTCCTAAGCTTTTTAAACCTTTTTATTATAAACGATATGTAGACGACACTTTTTTACTCTTTAAAAATACCGAACATATTTCCTTATTTCTGAACTACCTTAACTCTAAGCACCCAAACATTAAGTTCACATATGAAGTTGAAAACCAATTATCACTACCATTTTTGGATATCCTAGTTACCCGTAAAAATAATTATCCTACCACCTCAGTCTACACTTTCACTGGCTTAGGAACTCAATATGTTTCATTCATCCCTAACCTTTTAAAAACAAATACTATTAAGACCACACAGATGTACTACACAATACTACACAGATGCTATAGTTTCTCTTCCAATTGGTTCGCCTTTGATAATGAAATCAAATTCCTTACTAATTTTTTCCAAAATAATGGCTACCCCCTCAAATTAATTGAAACAACTATCTCCAAATTAATAAATGAAAAGTTCAACCCCAAGTCGAACCAACCCGAACCTACATTAGACACATTATATTAAACTTCCATTTTACGGCCATCTCAGTTACACCATTCGCAAAAACTCGATGATCTACTTAAGTTACACCTTCCTAACTCAAAATTTTAATTTATTTTTACTAATCCATTTACCTTAAGAACACGTTTCAAATATAAAGACTCTATACCTAAAGCTCTTATCTCTAACATTATTTACGAATTCAAATGTTCTAGTTGTAACGCTAGATACATCGGCGAGACAACAAGAAATCTAACCCCTAGGCTTTCTGAGCATAAAGGTGTTTCTGCACGTACTGGTCGACCCATCCTTCACCTTCGCAATCTGCAATACGCTCACACTCACATGATTTAGATCACCCTTTTTCTATGAATGACTTTAGTATCCTATCCAAGGCAAACTACCCTAGTGACACTAAATTATTAGAATCCATACACATCAAGCACTTGTCCCCTGATCTTAATAACCAAGTCACTTCATACCAATTACATATACTCAAATGATTATCACACTGTTTCGATTGTCCGACTCTCGTTTCGATCGCCACACACGAGCCGAAATGCTACCTGTAAACTATTGTTCATTCAGTCCTCTGCCAACTCAGACAGCATACACACCAAGGTCTGTTAAGCATAAATTGTATTTTTATTTTTTAGATAATATAGGATTATTTTATTGTTTAAAAAAATTCTTTTAGATGTTCGCTTATTAGCAGTATAGTATATTATTTTTTCTAACTATTATAGCCTGATGATGCCTAGTGTCTTTTGGCGAAACGTTGCGCATAAGCAACCCCAAGAATGACGAGTGTCTTTGTCACCCTGAAATGTCAAGATATATATATATATATATATATATATATATAATATATATATATATATATATATATATATATATATATATATATATATATATATATATATATATACATATATATATATATATACATATATATATATATACATATATATATATACACATATATATATATACACATATATATATATACACATATATATATACACATATATATATATATATATATATATATATATATATATATATATATATATATAATATATATATATATATAGAGAGAGAGTTGTAGGTTACACGTACAGTCGTACACACACTAGACGCGTAAATATATGAAAATAACCACCTATCCCTTAACAAATTTATACAAAATGCTTTTAACGGATTCTACATCTGAATATGCTTAATAGCATACTAAAAATCTAGTGAAATCCTGTTTTCAGAAATATATTGTTTTCAAGATGGCGTCCGACATGACTATTGGGAGTTTATTATTATTATATTATAGTTTTAAGGCGCCGCAACTGCGGGGTAGCCTACTGGGAGTTTACGGTGGTTTTATCTCAATGGGTATTCAACCTGTAAAGTTGATTTTGGTGTATAATCCTAGGTTTTAGGGGTCAAAGAATTCAACAAAATGGGTTAAATTGTCATTGGTGAAGTATGTGGCACAGGGAGCAAATAATATTATTATTTTTTTTATTTTTTATTGTAATGGAATAGCAGCTAGAGGTTTCATCGATTTCAGAGGCAGATCGTATAATTTAGCAAATATAATTATATTTTATGCATCTTGCCATGTCTTAGCATTTTTGCAAGGAAAAAATCGTACAATCACTGATTTTTCTTTTTCTTTTTTCTTCCAGGTTAAATATGAATGTACCCAACAGTTTTGAGGATGTATTGAGTTTATTGCCACATATTGTAAATATCTACAGTAATCTAACATACATAGGTTCAGCGTGGCACGATCTGCCTAGCCGAGGCTCCATAGCAGAAGTAGTACATTCACACGGCTGATTAACTCAGCACAGACAACACACAAAAAACATTATTTTTGGCAATAATATTTACAATTTATACAATAAGAACAAATTATGTTACAGTAATGGAAGTATTAATGGAAGTAATAGTGAGAGTAGTTAGTTGAAGCAGTAGTAGTAGTAATGGAATTAGTAGTAGGAAAGGGTGGTAGTAGTAGTAGTAGTAGCAATAGGACGTAGTAGTGTTAGTAGTAATAGTAGTAGAGAAAGTAGTAGTTGTAGTTGGAGAGTAGCATAAGTAGTAATGGAAGTAAGATGATCAGTAATAGCGGAAGTGGTAGTAGTATTAGTAGTATTAGTAATAGTAGTAGCAGTAGTTGTAATAGGAGCGAGTAGTTGTGGTAGTAGGAACAAAAAGAAGTAGTTGCATGAGTAAAAGTGGATAGAATTAAATTTTTTTGCATATGCAGGAACGAATTTTTTATTTTATCTTTAAAGGTTACCATACTATGTGTATTGGACTGAAGTCTTAAATCATTTGGGATGGAATTCCACAACTTAGGGCCATAATAAATTATACTATTTTTGGTAAGATTAGTACGGAATTGCGGGCATATTAGATGTACATTATTTCCTCTGGTGTTATGATCATGTTCCATAAATACAAAAAAGTCGTTGCGGTAGACAAATACATTTTTATACACAAACCTGACAAATTTTTTTTTTTATGAATATAAGGGAATTTCAACAAGTTAATTATTTCAAACACTGGGTCAGTTGAGTCATATTTACCTTTAAATGACATGCACCTCATGATTTTCTTTTGGGCTACAAAGACATTATGTAGATATGATGGCCATGTACATCCCCATATAGGTAAATAGTAAATCATATGTGGATAACATAATTTAAAGTAAATACTAGTCATGGCTTCCTTTGTTAGCATGTGTCTGATTTTATACAAAATTCCACATATTTTAGATAATTTATCACAGACGACACCAATATGATTTTTCCAATTTAGATATTAATCAATATGCACACCAAGGAATCTTGTTTGTTCTACCTGATTTATAGCTTTGCCGTTTAAATACAATGGTGGCATTACATTCTTTACTGAACGATTTTGAATTAAAATATAGTTAGTTTTATAATATATTTAGATTTAATTTGTTGCATTCAAGCCATTTTACTATAAGTTGGAGTTCTTTATTTAAGTTGGAATGTAATGAGTCAATGTCTTTATCTGCTAAGAGAAGATTTGTGTCGTCTGCGAACATTAGAAATTTAAATTTAGAACTAGCATAATGTCGTTCAATCAATCATTGGGGGCATACGCCGGGGGGCGCGTCGCCTCGCCCACCCTACGACGCCACTCCCGGGGGTCACCACGCGCGAGTTCCCATGCAGGCTCCTTTCCCATACCAAGCAGCTCTCGACAAGAAACATCAACTTGCCCCAGCCACGAGCCTTGTGGGCGCCCCCTTGGCCTCCTCCACGCCGGATTGTCTCTTACAGATACAAACCGATGGGAAGGATCGGTTTCAGGGTAACGTGCCACATGCCCATATAGCCGAAGTTGGCGCCGATGGACTATGCAGGTAATAGGCCTCGATTCAGTCTCACGGTGCAATCGCTGATTTGACACGTAATCATCCCAGCGATACCCCATGATTCTGCGAAGACACTTATTACAAGGCATTGATTCGTCTCTTCAAGTCACTATTTAGTGTCCATGTCTCACAACCATAGAGTAAGACAGGGATCACAAGCGATTTGAAGATCCGGATCTTTGTCCTCCTGCACAGGTACCGACAACGCCAAATACTCCCGCTGAGCGAGTCCATAACACCGTGGGCTATGCCAATCCGCCGTAAGACTTCTTGACGTGACCCGCCGTCATTATGGACTGCGCTACCAAGGTATGTAAAACTTTCAAAGATCTCAATGTCCTCGCCACACGCATAAACAGACTGTACTGCTTCATCTAGTAAGTCTCCAAACACCTGGACCTTGGTCTTGAGCCAGGAGACCTCAAGTCCCAAAGGCTTTGCCTCCTCGTGCAGCGCCTCGAGAGCCATCACCAGGACCTCCAGCGACTCAGCAAAGATTACTGCATCATCGGCAAAAACAAGATCAGTGATCTTGGTGTTGCCGATGGATGCTCCACAATCACGTTGATCTACAACCTTGTCCAATACCCAGTCCATACAAGCGTTGAAAAGTGATGGGGCAAGGACGCACTCTTGCCTCACTCCTGTATTAACAGGAAAGAAGCTGGATACACCTGCCCCACACTTCACAGCACTCTCAGTCCCAGAATACAGACCAGTTATCAAACCAATAGTCCTTGCAGGAATCCCTCGAAGTCGCAGAAGATCCCAGAGTGACTCACGATGCACTGAGTCAAACGCCTTCTTGAGATCAACATAGGCTGCAAGCATCCCCTGTCGAAACTCACGTCGGCGTTCCACCAGGACACGAAGCTCTAGGATACGGTCCGTTATTGACTTACCAGGCGTGAACCCAGACTGCTGAGATCTCTGTTGCTTCACCAGATGACTGCGAATTCGTGTCAGCAATAGATGGGCAAGCACCTTGCCTGGTACGCTGAGCAGTGTAAGACCGCGGTAATTGTTGCAGTCCTGACGGTCCCCTTTCCCTTTCCAGATAGGGACGACCAGCCCCCTTTTCCAATCAGGAGGAATGGTACCTGATTGCCACACGGCAGTCAGGACAGCATGCAACCCGCGGATCATGGCCTCACCCCCAGCTTTGAGGAGCTCCGCACTGATATTACAAACACCAGCTGCCTTTCCACCCCTCAACTTTGCTACAGCCTCTCTGACTTCGTCAAGAGAGGGTGCAGTTTCGTCAATGGGAGGATCGGCACCCACTGCCTGTAACCCAGCGGTGTGAAGCTGCTCAGTTGGAGGGTCCACCGTGAACAACTGCCCAAAGTACTCAGCCCAACGAGCCATCTGCCCATCCATGTCCGACACGAGGCGCTCATCTGCTGTTCGAATAGCACTCGCCCGAGAAGGAGACTTGGAACGGAGCTTCTTCAGGGCTCGGTAGGCGGGTCGGAGGTCATTAGCGTTCAAATGACCCTCGACATCGTCAGCGAGACTCCTGACATACCTCTCCTTGTCTCTCCCCAGGAGAGTTCTAGTCCGGCGTGACAGAGCCCTATGCTGGTCCTGGTTCCCAGCCAGCCTGGCAGCGCGACTCTCCTCGATTTTCTCCAGCGTCTCCGTCGAGACAAAACCACGCCTTGACCTCGGGCGCTCCCCAATACACTTACTTGGCAGGCACTACATATTAGTGTTTAATACTTCTGTATTCCTATTCTGTTTCTGTCTATACTTGTTACTTGTCCTTCACAATTAAGTCTTTGTCTCTTTTAGTGTTTTTCTTTACTTTTACACTTCACAGTCTACTGGCTAGTAATCACTAATCTAAGTAATCTACTAATCTTCCTCCTCCTTCCCCGCACTTTAAAGGTGGTGACCGTCACAATTATTGCGACTGCGTTTCAAAATTTTGGCGGTCAGCAACCCGCAATTCCGCAATTTTTTCAGGCATCAGCAATTGCGCAATTCCGCAACCGAATTATCCATTCCGCAAGCTGCGAATTGCGGAATTGCGGAATATCCACCTTTGCTCAGCTCATACTTCAACAGCACAAACCAAGAAGATGATGAAGAGTCACAGAAGACACTTGGTAAAATATACGAAGAACTGCGGGCAAATAAAAAGGAACTGAGTGCTCTGTCCAAGACAAGTCAGCTGTGGCTGAATTACCAAGGCATGGTAAAGGTTGCTAGGTCACTGATAAATGCTGATCGAACAGGTTCGTGGGTGATGCACCTTCGAACTGTTTCTGACTGTTTGTCGATATTTGCTGCAGCTGGGCATTACAATTACTTGAAGTCAGCATATTTCTATGTCCAAAACATGGGTAATATTCACATCAATCACCCAGAAGTTTTCAAGAAATTCGAACAAGGTTTTCATGTCATCCGTCGTAGCAGCAAGTTTTGGGCAGGACTCAGTGGGGATCTCGTCATCGAGACAACACTGATGAGGTCATTGAAGACCAGCGGCGGTATGACACATGGAAGTGGAATGTCTGAAAATCAGAGGGGCCTCTGGATCATGTCAAGCCCAATTACAGCAGAGTACAACATCGCAATACAAGAGTTCACAAACCTGTCATACATGACATCTGAACAGCACAAGGAGTTGACAGAGGCAAGGATGAAAAGGGATGCTGCTGATCTGGAGGAGATCAGTTCAAAACTTTCCATATATTCACCTTTTTCACCAAACTCTTCATTGAGAAATATTGTCACTGATGTTGTGGCTAAGGAAGGCGTGAATGTGCATGACTACAAATCTGTTGGATGCAAGATAATGCAGAAAATGATCGGACAGCCTGCCTTCAAATTATCCTTCACTAGGAAGGATAAAGCCATAACACTTGGACAAAAATCTGCTATCAAGGCTGCTCCTAATCGAACCATTGACTCTACCCTTCTTTTTCAACGTTTCTCAAACTGAGGAACTATCACTGGAAGACGTTATGTGTTACGAGCTTAGCCCTTTCCCTCCTGCCCTTTTTGAAGCCCCAAACATTTTACGAAACACTAATAAGCCACAATTAGTGCACACAATAACTGAGGAAGCAGGAGGTGCAATCCTACAGTAAGAACCAAAAACAGAGCACTATGTCCTTAATGGCGGTTCTCTCCTTCACCGAATACCACGGCAACATGGAGAAAGCTTTGGTAAAATAGGACAATCATATGCTGATTTCACCATCCGGCATTATGGTTCAGGTTCGACTGTTGTCTTTGATGGCTATGATGGAGGGCCGACCATTAAGGATAACACACATCAGAGAAGGAGGCACAATATTAATTCTGTTATCAGCTCCACTGCTGAGGCAATATTATCTGGTATGAAGGTGGAGTTCCTGTCAGTTGATGTTCGGCCGACCATTAAGGATAACACACAACAGAGAAGGAGGCACAATATGAATCCTGTTATCAGCTTCACTGCTGAGACAATATTCTCTGGTAAGAAGGTGGAGTTCCTGTCAATTGATGTTAATAAACACTGTTAAACAGAGACTGATATGCATGATAAGTGATAAACTGAGAGCATGTGGTTGTACTGTGATCAACGAACGCACTTCGTGACGCTGATATCGACATAGTAAAGGCTGCAGTCTAGATGTCTCTTCGTCATCCTAGGGGTGTGCGGTATCAAGAAAATACCGGTATTGCCGATACTGGTTTACGGGAATAATACCGGTACGTCCTCACAACGGTATCAGTTACGATACCGGTATACCGATACTGTGCCAAAATATCGGTATTACCGGTATCGGTATTTGTTTTTTTCGTGTTTCTTTTTACTTGTCCATTCTCAGACAATTATTAACCTCTACAGCATCGACCCCGCTAAAATAAAGTTTCCAATAGCGTCGGCCATTTCTTTTTTTTACAATTCTTAACCCCTACCGTACAGCATAGATCCCCATAAAATAAAGTTTCCTGTGGCGTCGGCCAGTGGCAGATTTAAGGGGGAACCGAGTAGACCATGGCCTAGGCCCCACTCCCGCAAGGGCCTCGCACCCCAGAGGAAAAAGTATGTTTTCAATGAAAATCTGAATGCTGGACATTTCTTATTTGCTCGAACACTGTTACATTGCATGTACCATAATATGCCACAAATTAGTACCAACATAATGTAAAATATGGGTGGAAAAAGTTTCAATTAAACTAATATGAAATCTGAATCACATTTGGTAAAATTCTAGAGTCCTTTCCCGCCCTTATTAGTGGTTTTATTTTATCCAGACCTTCACAAATCCCTTCAGATACCTCTAAAACGTAATAATAAAGTGGGGGAGAGATTAGAAAATAAAAAATAAATTACTAACCTAACCTAACCTGGTAAAATTGTAGTCCTTTCCCACCCTTAGATCTCGTTAGGAGGTTATTGGTTAGGTTGTAGTGAGGTTAGGTTAGCAATTTTATTTTGGGGGGTCCAGGGCGGGGGTAATGTAGGGGGGAGGGAGCGTTGAAGGGGACATCTCTTCCCCACTTTATAATTACGTTTTAGAGGTATCTGAAGGGGTCTGTGAAGGTCTGGAGAAAAAAGAAACACTAATAAGGGCGGGAAAGGACTCTAGAATTTTACCCCACATTTCATTCAGGGCCCCGCACTCCCACCGGCCTAGGGCCCCGCACACCATAAATCCGCCCCTGGCGTCGGCCATCTCTTTTTTTACAATTCGTAACCCCTACCGTACAGCATAGACCCCCCTAAAATAAAGTTTTATGTGGCGTAGGCCAAATTCTTTTTTTGTATCAGTAATTAGTATGTATAATGTAACCTCTGAATAAGGAAAATAACAATAATTTGATTCAAATTTTCTTTTAACATTTATTTTTGGACAAAGAGTTCCTGAGATTCCTGGGAAAGACAGTTTAGATAGATATATAGCCAGAGCTGGGCAGTATTTGAATACATTTGTATTTAAATACATTTGTGTATTAAGAAATCTATTTATAAATACATTAGTTTTCATGTATTTAAATACACTAATTAAATACTTTAATGAGTATTTAAATACATTGTATTTATATACATATAATATAAAAATGTCACTACTATTTTATTCTATTTTTTTTTTTTTTTCACTTCATTTGGCCATAAACCCGCCTCAATATCAGGCAATCCTGATGTTACAGAAACGCGATGTTCTTCAAAAAAGATGGTAAAGCCCCCTTCACACATTCTGTAGTGGAACCACGAGCGCGCCGACAATACAATGCGCAGCGCCGTCATGGTCCTGGTTATGGGTCCATCGTGACCGATCGTGACGCTCGTGACGCGCTCTGCCGAGGCCACGAAAAGTTAGTGCGTGCATTAAAAAATCGGGAAGCTCCCCGCTTTTTGTACCCAACGCAGCGCTATCGTAAGTCTATCGTGACGCTATCGTTATCTATGTAGCAGCTTCGTGACACTATCGTGATCGTCGAATGTCTATCGTGACGATAAAAAACGTTACGCGCGCCTTCAACCCACCTTCCCCCCCTTTTTTGCACCCCCTTCCGCCTTCTCCCCCCTTTCTCATTCACCTCCACCCTCTTCTGACTACCTTCCTCCTGACTCCCTCACCACGCGGTGACACCCTCCCTCGACTCCCTACCCCCGTACTCCCCCACCACGCGGTGACAACCCCCCTCGACTCCCTACCCCCCTACTCCCTCACCACTGGGTGACACCCCCACCCCCCTTTTAACCACTCACATCGCCAACAACAACAACAACGCCTTCTACATCCCCAACTCTCCTCTCCCCCATTTCCCCACCCACACCAACACCCCTTCTTTATTACAACCCCCCTCCCCCGTTTCCCCCCCTTCTCCATACCAACCCCTACCCCTGTTTTTCCCACCTTCATCTCTAGCCCCCCTTCCTTCTCCATCACCATGGCAACACACACCCACGTGTGAGGCATGTTGCTAGCTCTTGACGCTATCGTGATACGTTCATGGCACCGTCATGGCACTGTCGTGGTTATCGTAGCTTTATCGTGACGACAAAATGACCGTTGATTTTCCATTCGTGACGTAGTCTTGCAGCTGTTATGACTCCATCGTGACCATCTTACGACCGTCATGACACATACGTACAGGCAGCGTGACATTGGTGTGAGGCTATCGTGGTCTGCGTTTATCGTGGTCAAATGTCACGATAGCGTCAATAATCAAATTGGTGGCGCTATCGTGGTTCGATTATGGAATGCAAGGGAGCTTAAAGAAAGATACGAGGGGTCAGTCATATCTGAGGTGCATACTCTCCGACACACACACACACACACACACACACACACACACACACACACACACACACACACACACACACACACAACCGAGAAGTCCCGTGTTCGATCCCCGGACGGAGCTGAAACAGACGGGTTGTTTCCTTAAAACCCTAGCCCCTGTCCACCCAGCAGTGAATGGGTACCGGGTGTTAGCCGGGGTTTGTGACCTGCTCTCCGGGGTGCTGGCTTCGGCCAACACTAAGCACTAAGGATGAATAATAAAAATGTTGATATGGAGACGGGGCCACACGAGCATTGCTCTGGCCCTGTAAAATACAACTAGATGAATACAACTAGATGAATACACACACACAGTCACACACACAGTCACACACACACACATACACACACCCAGTCACACACACACACATATCTTTGAAATAATTATATTAATAATAAAATAATAATAATAATTTGGATGATAATAATAATAACAATAATTAAAATGATGATGCCATTATTAACCATAATAATAGCAGACTAAGACTAATAATAATAATAATAATAATAATAATAATAATAATAATAATAAAAATAATAACAATAATGAAAATGTGAGCTAGGCTAGATTTGTATAGTGACGCCTGTGTGATATGTAATGATCCGTTTTCTGTGATGGTCTACCCTCAGGGGTAGAGGGAGGGAGGGAGGTTTCACAGAGCGGCATTGTCAGCTGAGCTGCAATCGGCCAATGATAACACGTGCCTCAGATTCTGAGGCTCTGAGCCAATGAGCGTTACGATACGTAATACGTGTCTCGGCAGTCGAAATAGTCACTAGTCAGTTCTTGGTCTTGGTACTAGTCAGGAGTCTGTTTCGAGAAAAAAAGAAGAAAAAAAAAACATAATACCGAAATCCAATACCGACCAAATAATATACCGATACCGGTATACCGATGCAATACTAATTCCGATACCGGTATACCGGAAAATAAAAATACCGGTAATACCGGTAATACTGGTGCTAAAATACCGGTATTTCGGTATACCGGATACCGGTGCACATCCCTACGTCACATCACTACGTTGATTGGAGAAGATACTGATCTACTTGTCTTACTTCTTCACTATGCACATGGGGATAGTAAGGTCTATATTTCAAATCTGACAAGTCAAAAGAGGATAGCAGTTGAAAAGTTTATGACATCACCCTTCTTAAACAAATCCTTGGGCAAGACATCATGTTGTCAGATGATGTTCATCCATGCCACTACTGGGTGTGACACGACATCTCGAATTTTCGGTATCAGCGAAAAGACTGCTTTCCATAAGCTTATAAAAGGAAATACTGTCCTTCAGTTTTGTGCCAAGGCCTTCACCACCTCAAATCAGACCACAGAGGTGATCGATGACCTTGGGTGCCAAGTAATGACTATCCTCTTTGGTGGTAAATGCACAGATTTTCTTGCTACAATGCGACATAATGCCTTCAGCAGGAAGGTTGTCTCTGCCTCATCGTTTATAACGCCTGAACGTCTGCCTCTGACTGAATCCGCTACCAAAGTCCACTCTCGCAGGGCATACTATCAGATCATGGTATGGATGGGAAACGAAGTGGGTATGGATGTCATAAACTGGGGATGGAGTCGACAAAATAATCAGTTTGTCCCACTCATGTCAAGAATGAATGCTGCTCCAGACAGTCTCTTGAAAGTCATTCACTGCAACTGTTCAACTGCTTGTAAGACAGTCCGATGTTCGTGTAGAAGACAAGGACTGCCATGCACTACTGTCTGTGGACTGTGCCAGCTAGAAGAATGCAACAATCCACACAATAGTATTCTTCCAGGGGAGTCAGAAGATGATGATGTGTTCACCTGAACTGGGGCAACCCAGGCAAACCTTTTTTTGCTTAGAATCTCATTAAATCCATATTTCCTACTCTTTACCTGATGTTAAATCAGTTATAGACTATGCATTATTATTATTTTTTATATAAATAATCTACCAATGACATTTTAACCCCTTTTGTTGAACTCCTTGACCCCTAAAACCTAGGGTTAGACACCAAAGCCACATTTTTAGGTTGAATACCCATTGAGATACAGCCACCGTAAACTCCCAGTAGCCATGTTGGACGCCATCTTGAAAACAATACATTTCTGGAAGCAGGATTTCACTAGATTTTTAGTATGTTATTAAGCATATTTAGATGTAATAGAATCCGTTGAAAAACATTTTGTATCATTTTTTTTGAGATTCAACGATATATTGACCCGTCTACACGTACACGCAGACGCACACGAGATTGCTTTTCCCCCACACGGCATCACACACAGGATTGAAGCGTAAGGTATACATACACCCAGTTCCTAGTGTGAACAAGTTTTTTTATCGGGTTGTGTCTTGTCTGAAAATCCGTGAAAATGTACCAGTTTTGACAGCATATGTGTATGTCTTTAAACCATTGCTGTCGATTTGTATGTGTATCTATGAACGTGTCCTTGTATTATTTCATTCTTTATCTATGTTGGTTTCATGTCCGGCTCAATGTAAACAGGTATGAGACACTTTAATTCAGGTCAGTTATGCAGCAAGTGAATGGACCAGCAGACTGTTACCTCCAGCCACACGGCGGCGCCAGCGTCGGCGGATAACTGGAATTGCCTTTGGAATCCCGAGTGAGGCATATTATTGTAGAGGGTCTTTGATTACACATGCAACTGCTAAGAAGAACTTGTGCAGCAAAAAAAGAAAAAAAAAATACAGGAACTACCACGTGTAGGTCTCACGGCCTCTTGTAGCCTCCTTATTTTCTTATGTTCTTACGTTCCAAAAACTAGAGCAAATACCTTCCAGTGAACTATTTGTTTAGCAAGAAAAAAACGTGAGTGTATGCGGGCGGATTCGTTAATCTCTGAACACCGATATTCAGGTCCACACTGTACTCAACAGTTTGACACTGCCAACACCATTGTGATGCTCAGCCATCACCAATATGGCCCTATTTGACCATTTCAAAAATGTAGGTCCTTATCATGAAAAACTAGCATCACGAGAACATATGCAAGAGGCATTGCAAAGAGTATTATTGAACACAACATAACAAATAATAGTTCTAGAAAGGCATGCAAAATTTGCAGCAATATCCAAATTGATGTAGGTATTGGTAGACGAGGGGACAAAGTCAACATGAAATGGCATATATAATCAGGCTTTATATGTATTTTTTTTTTTGTCTACTATGCACATAAACCTTCTGATAGCACGTTATATAAAATATAATGCATTCATTTTTTTTAGCAGCCTAATTAATATTTTGTACACATTGACCACCTGACAACCTAACAGAAATATGAAATTTTACCTGACAATTATATTTCAACTTTACAGCACGTTTTGGAGGCTGCACAGAAAGGTCATCCAGCAAGTGTTAATCAGTACCTCAAGCAAAATGGCGATGTTAATGCTACATACAAAGGAGACACTTTGCTACATGCAGCATGCAGTCATGGACGGGAAAATGTGCTGTGCATACTATTACTTAATAAAAAATTGTGTGTCAACCTGCGCAACAGATATAATGAAACAGGACTCATGACAGCTGCAGCAAATGGATATAAGAACTGTGTTGAGACTCTTTTTGAATACAATCACAAGGTAAGCTATAAATTCATGTAAAACACTGACATTATGTATTTGTATAAATGTTAGTACAGTGGAGTCGCCACTTTTGCGAGTTTCAATTTCACGTTTCATCACTTTCGTGATAACGTGGACAAATCTTAGTTCATGACATTCAGGGTGGGCATTTTCGAAGGGGCTCTAAACTACACTCTCTTAAATTAGCGTCCTAAGACCGACTTAGTTATACCGGGCTAAGAAGACTACTAAGGAAGCATTTTCGGGCGTCATCTTAGCCTCGTGTTGGGGACAGTAAGGCCAACCCTTCTTAGTGCCACCACCTTCGCTTTAACCAATCAGCGCGCGAGACACAAGTCTGTATCTGGCGGGAAATACGTATACCACGCCGAGGGAGTCTGTCTCTCTCTCTCTCTCTCTCTCTCTCTCTCTCTCTCTCTCTCCTCTCTCTCTCTCTCTCTCTCTTCTCTCTCCTTCTCTCTCTCTCTTCTCTCTCCTCTTCCTTTCCCTTTCTCTCTCTCTCTTTCCCTTCTCTCTCTCTCTTTCCCTTCTCTCTCTCTCTTCTCCCTCTCTCTCTCTCTCTCCTCTCTCCTCTCTCTCTCCTCTCTCTCTCTCTCTCTCTCTCTCTCTCTCTCTCTCTCTCTCTCTCTCTCTCTCTCTTCTCTCTCTCTCTCTCTCTCTCTCTCTCTCTCTCTCTCTCTCTCTCTCTCTCTCTCTCTCTCTCTCTCTCTCTCTCTCTCTCTCTCTCTCTCTCTCCTCTCCTCTCTCTCTCTCTCTCTCTCTCTCTCTCTCTCTCTCTCTCTCTCTCTCTCTCTCTCTCTCTCTCTCTCTCTTCTCTCTCTCTCTCTCTCTCTCTCCTTTTTTTTTCTTCTATTATTTCTTCTCCCTCCTCTTCCTTCTCCCTTTTCATCCTCCACACACACATTATAGCCAGTATGTGATATTATCGTGAATAAGGAAACTTTTTTTCTGGTGTGTTTTGATATGTTTAGAATTAATCTGCTAAGCGCTTCTGTCGCAAATCATATCTATTCCACCCAGCCCACCCCTATATATATATAGTATATATATAGCCCACACCTATATATATATAGTATTATATATATATATATATATATATATATATATATATATATAATATATATATATATATATATATATATATATATATATATATATATATAAAATATATATATATATATATATACGTATTATATATATATATATATATGTATATATATATATATATATGTATATTATATATATATATATATATATATATATATATATATGTAATATATATATAATATATTTATACATAGTGTATTATACAGCCTAATATACTATATATAGTCTAAAATATATAATATATAACCAAAAATATAACCATTGTTGTTATGGTGACGAAGAAAATTGCGGGCTAAGACGACCCCAACCCTGCCTTTGCCTACACTCGCTGCGCTGTCCTAGGCGGAGCGAAATTTGCTTCCGAAAATGTCCAACTAGCGCTAAGATGGTCTTAGTCCCCTAAGATGGTCTTAGTAGTGTTCGAAAATGCCCCCCCTGGATTATATCTCTACTTTCGCAGTCACCCGGTCACACTTAGTGTAACCTCTGGGTAATAGTTTTTTATACTTTCCATCTATTTGCTGCTTTATAGAGATGCTTTGGTAGGTGGCTGAGGCTATAATAATCTTTAATACTCTTTACATGTGACGTGTTTCAGGATGATTGATTCGCTTAAAAGTTCTTTCTGGATATATTTATAAAAGTAAGCAGTCTAATGTATAAATATTGTATTGTTCTCTATTGAGATGGTGATGTATTGTGTATTTAATCTAAAGCCATGTTGACCGGTTTGAGGACATCTAAATGACTTATGCATACTTCACTAGTGTGTATGACCTGAATGTTAAGTGTTTACCCTTGTTTCTTTAATTATTCTGTACGGGCGGCAACTTTGGTGATAATTTGTTACTTAATCCCAAAGGGACATGGAGTCGTGCCATAACTAGATTTCCTTTCTTGAATGTGGTAGGTTTAGACTGTCAATGTTGTTCTGCCTTCAGCATATTTCTGCGTATGTGTCTGAATTATGTTTTTTATGTATATCTTGAAACTTATGAATATATGATGATGAGTGTCCCCTTTGGCAGAGTTGACTTGGGAGTCGCTGCGGTGGCGGAGTGGCCATAGGGCACACCGGGGTATGTCCCGGTGGGCCGGAGGGTCTGAGGGCCGGTCTGAGTCCCGGCCCTACTGAGGGCCGGCTCTCTGTAGCACGGTATGGTACGGTTGTGACATAAATTTATGCCCAGAGCCCTTGTAGCTATTGAATCTGAAGTAGCATGACCCCTGGGCACACCGGGCTGTGTCCAGGTGGGTCAATGGGTCCGAGGGCCACCGGCGCCGGGGACCGGGGCCCAGACTAGAGTACGCTGGACGAATAAGTGGCTATCAGGATTATAGCTTGGTTATATTCTTGGTACAAAATCATAGGTACAACATTTTATGAAGCAATTTATAAGCGAGAGATAAGGAAAGGTAAGCTGTTTCTAGAATGGAGGTATAATAATATAACTCCAATTAATTCTAGTGCATTTATAGGAGATCGTTGACGTTGAGACAGCTAGCTTGGGCCCTGTACTGAACAAGCAACTGGGAGGGAGAAAAAAATGGACGCAGACGCCAGAGGACACTTAACTTCTTAGAAGGTGTTTTAGCCTGAGGTCTCTGATGCTTCAGCAGATGACTCCGGATACGCGTCAGCAATAGATGGGCAAGCACCTTGCCTGGCACGCTGAGCAGTGTAATACCGCTGTAATTGTTGCAGTCCTGGCGGTCCCCTTTCCCTTTCCAGATAGGGACGACCAGCCCCCTTTTCCAGTCAGGAGGAATGGTACCTGATTGCCACACAGCAGTCAGGACAGCATGCAACCCGCGGATCATGGCCTGATATTACAAACACCAGCTGCCTTTCCACCCCTCAACTTTGCTACAGCCTCTCTGACTTCGTCAAGAGAGGGTGCGGTTTCGTCAATGGAAGGATCGGTATCCACTTCCTGTAACCCAGTGGTGTGAAGCTGCTCAATTGGAGGGTCCACCGTGAACAACTGCCCAAAGTACTCAGCTCAACGAGTCATCTGCACATCCATGTCCGACACGCCCATCTGCTGTTCGAATAGCACTCGCCCGAGATGGAGACTTGGAACGGAGCTTCTTCAGGGCTCGGTAGACGGGTCGGAGGTCATTAGCGTTCAAATGGCCCTCGACATCCTCAGCGAGGCTCCTGACATACCTCTCCTTGTCTCTCCCCAGGAGGGTTCTAGTCCGGCGTGACAGAGCCCTCTACTGGTCCTGGTTCCCAGGTCTGGGAACTGGGAACCAGAACTTCTGCTGGTTAATGTAGACAGAAGATGGTATATTTCCAGGGTTGTTATATACAGGAGAGATGTAGCCAGGGGATGTTGGGGCAGGCACACGTGGCCTGCCCAGAGGCGGAGCGCGGACGGTGACCTCCGGGGGTAAGTGAGGAGGGCGACTAAGTGAGGCCTGAGGTCACGCGTCTACCATTATATATATATGCAGGGTCAAGGAGTTTGCCAGATATACCCTACCTAACGACACCTCATGGTACAGGCCTACGTAGGCCCAACGTATGTCTCATCGGCGGCCCGTGGAAAGTGTACGATGGAGGACCGCTGGGAGTTTGCTCATAGGCGCATCAGCGGGCCGCTGTAGCTGCCCAACATAGGATGAAAAACTATTTGCCGCTGTTACATTAACCGGTTGAGGAATATTTTGGGTTATACTTTCTAAGCAAATTGCATATATATTAATGTTTTTAGGGGTGTTGCACAGCCTATTAGCCGATTAATAGACTAATTCAACGTACACTCCTAATAACATTACCATATATGCAATATGTTTAGAAAGTATAACCATATATTTTCCTATGTCGTTATCCAGTAATACGATGAAAAGGAGAATCATAAATTACTATGTACATTGCTTATTTCATATTATCAAACACGTGTTTCGTTATTGGATTTACATGGTGGTGTGGAACAACCATGTAGAGCGATGGGATGCGGCGAGCTACATAACCTCGTCCATCCACTTATGCGTTTTCGCACAAACTGATCTCCCTCTCCCAGTCAGGGGCCGGGTGCTGAGAGCAAGCTAGGGCTCCGTATCCACTGGGGCGCCTGTGATTAAGGCAAACTGCTCCTACCGCCTATGCTCAGTCGAGAAAGCCGCCTTATTGGCACCGCTTAAGGCGCTGAAACTAAGGCATGGTCCGACCATGCCTTATTGAGCTGCTGTTGGCCTTTGACAGACATTCATCTTCTGTTTAGAAGGCAAATACAGCCTTGTTACAGTTGCTACAACGTAACAATTGGTGTTTACATAATTGGTGTTAAATGTTGGCGATAGAAATGTTGTGTGTTGCAAGGCTTGGTTGGGTGGGCGGCGGGCGGAGCGACTGTTTGGGTGTGTCCAGAAAAGTGTCACGGAGGGTGCTCTGCCTGCACTAAAATGTTGTACTATTACACGGTATTATCATACTACCAGATGATATTTAGGACAACTGAACATACCATCATCTTCACGAGACATTAGTGCATATCATGAATGTATAAGAATTACAGTAAACTATAACTATAATAAGATAATGCGAGCAAAATGAAATCTTGTATAAACATATTTTTTCTTGCACCTTTTTTTATTCAACTCCTTATTCCTGTAATTTTGCTTGCATTAAATTTTCACTCACAGTCTTGGAATCAGCACAGTTTTCCGATTATCATGGTATGTGGCACGTCCCAATGCAAAAATGTATAGGTGGTCAAAACCTGCGATGAACGTCAAACTTGTGACGAAACAGCTTTTCGGCGGGGGCGAGCATTGCACTTCGCCTTAGTGCATGTTAGTCTAGTTGCCAAAATGTTGACCTTGCAATGTTAACTACTGTAAACTTTTTTTGGGGAATGTATTATATATGGTTAGGAGAGCAAAATAAGCTTGATTGCTACTTGTGCAACCTTTAGCATTTCTCAGAATTCGGCCTTTTCTTTAATTTCTTCGGCCAATTTACAACTTTTGATCTTGATGACATAGAGGGTTGTGTAATACTTCTTGTTAGGGGTTTTCCAGGATGGGGAGTCCATTTTTGGGGTTAACTTGTTGATATGGGGTCAAAATCAAGGTCTAATCAGAGGTCAAAAGGTCAAATTTGGCCTAAAATCAGGAAAAATCACCTAGATGTGGTTTGAATATGTAAAGGACCACGAGCGGACAAGAAGAGGAAGCGCCAAGGAAGTTCGGCTAACCCTAAACACTCCCCTTCCATGTCGAGAAGCTATTCTTTACAATTCCAAGAACAAAAATATGCTCAACAACATTCTATGCGGCTATCAACTTCCATACAATATTCAACTCGTCAACAAGCTGGACTGTGTCGTTACCCATGATGAGGCAGACATAACCCTCTGTAGCTACATGCTGAAAGCAGTGAAAGAAGGCGCCGAGACCATCCGCATCCTTAGTGATGACACTGATGTCTTTGTTCTCTTGGTGTACTGGACATCGAGGATGCAAGTTTCCGCCAAGATTGTAACGGAAAAATGGAATGGGGATGTCTTAGACATCAACGAAACTGTTCCGCGGTTAGGGCCGAGAAAGTGCAGCCAACTTCTCGGTGTCCATGCACTGTCAGGCTGCGATACAGTGTCGTACCCCTTTGGAAAAGGAAAGTTGTCAGCGCTCAAGCTCCTAGAGATAGACATGCCAGGTCTCGATCAAGTGCTCGGACAGCCAAGTGTGACCCATGCTCAACTCCAGGAGACAGCATGCACCTTCTTCTTACCACTCTATGGACAGAAGAGCTGTACAACAATGAATGACACACGTGCTCACTTATACCGTTGCCGTAAGAAGCCTCCACCACTGAAGAAACTGCCACCGACTGATGCGAACCTGCAGCTGCATGTGCTCCGAGCTCATCTTCAGATGCTACTGTGGAAGGCAGCGGACCAATGTGATCCACTAGTAGAAGCTAGAAATATTGCCAACTTTGGTTGGAACATCGAAGGCTCCACCATCACACCGGCCGTCTCAACATCGCCAGTTGCTCCCCAAGCACTCCTGGATGTAGTTAGCTGTAGCTGCACTGCAAAGGGCAAGGCTTGCAGTGGCACATGCTGCAGCTGTAGCAGAGCAGGCCTTTCATGCACGGACTACTGCAAGTGCGAGGGAGGAGACATTTGCTGTAGTCCTTTCACCAGCAGGCACATGGATATCGAAGACGACGAAGGGGAGCTAGATGTGGATAATGAATAAACAAACATATGATTTACTTCTTATATATATATATATATATATATATATATATATATATATATATATATATATATATATATATATATATATATATATATATATATAATATATATATATTTATAAAATATATATATATATATATAATATATATATATTTATAAAATATATATATATATATATATATATATTTGCAAAACGTAATGGCTGACGAATAAATTCATATTCTCAACCACTTAAAGGTGATTTTTCCTGATTTTAGGCCAAATTTGACCTTTTGACCTCTGATTTGACCTTGATTTTGTCCCCATATCCACAAATTAACCCCAGAAATGGATTCTCCATCCTGGAAAATCCCTAAAAAGAGGTATTACACAACCCTCTATGTCATCAAGATCAAAAGTAGAACATTGGCCGAAGAAATTAAAGAAAAGGCCGAATTCTGAGAAATGCTAAAGGTTGCACAAGTAGCAACCAAGCTTATTTTGCTCTCCTAACCGTATAATATATATTTCCATAGAAAAAGTTTACAGTAATTAACATTGCAGGGTCTTGTATAGGTAGTATAGGGGCGGCAACTTGACTAGGTGTGAGGGAGGACAAATATTATTGTTTCAGTGGAAAAGTGTTCAAGCCTTGTGATTGGTCGAAGCTGACTAAGCAGCGCTCAGACAGGCAACGTGATTGGCTATTAGGATTCTCGGATCACGCCCACGCCTTAGGCGTTGGAGGTGTAAAGCAAGGAACAGGCGCCTGAATTATCGTCTGTACATAGGCCTGAGCCGGTGCCTTAGCCAGGCCGTTACAAAAGCGCCTGAAGACGGGTAAGGCGCTCTTTTCGCCTTACCTCTAAGTCACTTTTCAGCATCTCCCCCCAGATCTCCCCTTGGTTCAACGCTTCTGATAATTCCTCAATAAAACGTGTGGTACCGCAATTATAATTATTTATATTATTCAGTCTATTTACTTATAATGAAGGAGCTAAAACATGTTATCTAAGCTCCAAATATATTATGGAGTGGTTAATGATGCCGTTTTAGGCAGTTTGTGGAGTGTGTTGGCTATCGTACGTCTAGCAGTGTAGAACATTGATGGCTAGAAGAGAATTTCCAATATATGATATTTTAATTCATGATATTGTCCATGTTAACTCCATCATCTACATCTATTCTTAATTAGGTGCTCCATTGGGTTACTGTTAATACATATGCTGGAAATGGTTGAAATAAGAGAAAATATAACCGAGCTGTTATCTCGCTATGCTGTCTGTTATCACGTCATCTTTGCTTGGGTAATTAAATGTTATTTATATATGGTACTGTACATACTTTACTAGACTCTAACTGATGACGTTTCCCACGTTAACTCCTTCCTATGTGTCTCATCTTTATTTCTATGCCTCTCTGAGTGTTGCTGATAAGCTGAACATATTTGAAATAAACTAAAATATGATAATTTCTA
Organism: Chionoecetes opilio; assembly: GCA_016584305.1. Classification (NCBI taxonomy): domain Eukaryota; kingdom Metazoa; phylum Arthropoda; class Malacostraca; order Decapoda; family Majidae; genus Chionoecetes; species Chionoecetes opilio. Next base: position 107,300 of record JACEEZ010023388.1, on the reverse strand, counting down.
TAAACTTCTATACAAACTTCTATAACAATTTTTAATAGCTTGAACAGGCCTAATAATAGTGATGATACCGATATTGAGATATTATGAGATATTTTATATATCATTGTGTGGATATAATACGATATAAATATTTCCCAATTTCAAATACGCACCAGCCGGCCATCGGATCGAAGGGTTTAAGTAAAGATGCCGCTGCTTATCACCACTGATGTAAAACTACATCAATATTTTTATATAGCTGTTGCTTCAAAATGTTTAAACATAGAAATATTCATTTCTTCAAATTATGTACATTGATTTTCAATATAGTCAATTTTTCTGTCTGAAAATACACCAGCGGGCCATCGGTGGGCTTATGGAGGAGAATTGTAGAGGCCGCTCTAATGCCTACGTTGGCCCGCCAGTGATGGTTAGCTGGGTAGTAGTAATATTTGGTGCAGTTCCGCTATCGGCCACCGACTCTCCCTTGGGTAAACTTGGGGGTCAATACAGACGACTGCAAAAACAGGATTTACTGGAAACGCTCTCGATTTTATGGAATATTCCGTTATATCGAGGAACACCAGGAGCCGATAACGGAAATTCGATATACCGGAAAATTTGGTGACGCGTCCCCCGGCGTATGCCCCCAATGATTGATAGATTGATTCAAAGATCAATTGTATGTGTTGGTTGTTAATGCGTTGTTGTTTTACAATACTTTTATTATTTGTCAAACAATATTGTGCCTAATTTCGAATCTTTCATGCATTAAATACAGTTTGGTATGTACTTTATTTTGGTCTAAATCACACATATATTTCAGAGATTATCTACGTATAATATGTATGTGTATTAGTGAAGTTTTCTGTTTCTTTTCAAGTGTCCTCTTGAGATAGACTGCAAAAACAATAATGGACAGAGTGCTGCTGACATTGCCCATATGAGTAATCATCAAGAAGTAGCATACTGCATGTCTGCCTTTCTTAAGGTAAGCAAAATTATATTGAACAATTATCAGCTGTTTTTTTCTTAACCCATTATCATTAACTAGCCCCTCTTCTTCAATGACATTCAACTATCTCCTTCTTCTACAATGAAAATTCTTGGGCTATCCTTTACTAAAAATCTAAATTGGAAATCTCACATCTCATCTCTTGCTAAAACAGCTTCAAAAAAGTTAGGTGTCCTGTGGCGTCTGCGTCCGTTTTTCTCCCTCCCAGTTGTTTGCTTTCTACAGGGGCCTTATCCGCCCATGTATGGAGTATGTCTCACATGTTTGGGGAGGATCCATTCCTACAGCTCTTCTAAACAGGGTTAAGTCAAAAGCTTTTTGTCTCATCAACTCCCCTCCTCTGACTGACTGTCTTCAATCTTTAAATCACCGCCGCAATGTTGCTTCTCTTGCTATCTTCTACCGTTATTTTCATGCTCACTGCTCTTCTGAACTTGCTAACTGCATGCCTTCCCCCCTCCCGCGGCCTCGCTGCACAAGACTGTCTACTCATTCTCATCCCTATTCTGTCCATCTTCCTAATGCAAGATTTAATCAGTATCTTTACTCTTTCATCCCTTTCACTGGTAAACTCTGGAACTCTCTTCCTGTATCTATTTTTCCACCTTCCAATGACTTAAACATAACACCTTCCGAACTAAATTGGCCCACCCCCCTTTTTTTATTCTTTTACTGTCTTCTTTATAGGGACTGGCAACTAAGCGGGCTTTGTGTTACCTCTTTTTGTTGTGCCGTTGGCTAGTCCTTTGTGATGTAAACAAAAACAAAAAAATACTTGCATATGAATAATCTAGGCATTTATTATCTTTTCTTTCAAAATGCAGGAATTGATATGACTCAAGAGTTTTATACAGTCAATGCTAATAGAGAGTGTTAGTCTCTAAAGATCATCTGTTTTCTCATATAAACAGAAGACTGGCCATTTTCTATGTACAGCGTAGGATGTCTGATTGATCAAATCAATCAATAATGATTTTAGAATATTTTTTATACAACAAAAATTTTATTAGTCTCTTTATATTATGAATATAAACTATATGTAAAAACTTTCATCCATCGGATTGCACTTGTACACAGGGTTGATTGGCATTGTTTTCAGTGAATAAATACAAATATTAATATGCTTAATCATTGAACATTTAAAAAGTTTTTTTTTCTATGTAGTTTTTCCTAAATTGATAGATGGCATTCATGACACCAAACTCATTTGAAACGTGTTACATGTTGATACTGCACAAAATTTATTGTGACTGCTTAGGCAGCAGGCGACTCACTGGCTACGAATTAAGGAGATGGTCTAGTTTATTTCGTGAACAATATAGAAATTTTGACAAAACTGCGATATACCTTATAAGAATGATATCGCGTCATCGTAAAGCACAACATTTTCTTTACAATATGTGTGTTTTCTGAAGTTTTGATTCAATTAGAAGGTATACTATGCAATGAATGAAAGCTGTTTTTCCATTGAAAGTAGCTATTAAGAAAACTCAATTGCTTAGTGATCGATAGCTAATATACCGTGCTCAAGGCTATATTGGATTTATACAGATGCGCTCCTAGACCTGTATTTCTATTTTATTTTATATTTGTGCCTATAGCGCCTATAGGCAGTGACCTCCAGGGTTGGGATGGTAAGCCCTGGAGGTTCACTCGAGGACTGTGATGGTTGGCCCTCGCCCGTGGTGGCGCAGGCAGGATTTCTATTGTGACGCCTTTGATTAAAGGCTCATGCCGCCCCCCTGTGTCATCCAATGCACTCGCAATCGAAGGTAGAGTTAGTGGGTAGCATGTGGATGTTAAAAACATAAGAACATAAAAAAAATAAGGAAGCTACAACAGGTCGTGAGACCTACACGTGGTAGTTCCTCTTACTTAACACTACCTACAGCCACCTTTCATTCGCATCCATAAAATTGTCTAGCCTCCTTTTGAAAATCCCTATTGACTCCGCACTAACTACTTGATGACTGAGTCCATTCCAATCATTTACCACCCTATTCGTGAACCAGTTTCTCCCTATTTCTTTTTTAAATCTACGTTTTACCAGTTTGAAAACGTTACTTCTTGTTTTACCCTGATTACTATCCGTAAGAAAGTTTCCTACATATCCTTTATTGTATCCCTTTAACCACTTAAAAACTTCTGTCAGATAGTTCCTAACTCTACGGCTTTCGAGTGAGTGTAAATTCAATAACTTCAATCTCCTCTCATAACTAAAATTACGCATCCCTTGTATCATTTTTTAATTTACCAGTTTTTTTACCCATTTTTTCAATTTTCATTTATCAAGTACCAGCTTTCTCTGGACTGATTCTAACAATGCTATATCTATCCAGTAATACGGGGACCTAAACTGAACTGCAAAGTCTAAGTAAAGTCTGCCTACAGCCAAATATAATAATAATAAGCTTTAATAATTTAATAATCAGTTTAATTAATTTTACGATTTAATAAGTTTTAGAATAACCTCAACACTTCTGCTTTTGACACTCCTGGCAATGAATCCTACAACCCTATTAGCTCGAATTCTAGCCTCAATACATTGTTTCCTAGGACGGAGGTCTGAGTTTACCCGCACACCCAAATCCTTCTTGCCTTCCGATCTTTTTAGTGATGGATACATTGCGTATAGTGTATATATTTCCCGGATTTTCTCTACCAACATTAATTACGCTACACTTGTCAATATTGAATTCCATTTGCCACCTGACTATCCACTCGTTTAACTTATCTAAGTCTCCCTGCAAACCATTTATATCAGACTGTTATCTAATAATCCTACCTGTCTTAGTATCATTAGCAAACTTACTGATATCACTGTTAATGCAACTATCAAAGTCGTTGATGTAAATATAAAAAAAATAATGGTCCCAAAACAGACTCCTGTAGATCTCGACTTGTTACCTACGCACGTTCTGATTTAATTTTAATAGTAACCCTGTGTTGCCTATCACTTACCCAAGATATAATCCAACGAAGAACCTTCCAACTTATTCCATGTGCCTTAACCTTATCTTACATGCGGTACCTTGTCGAATGCTTTACTAAAGTCCAGGTACGTATACAATATGATAATCCTCATCATTATCTGCTGCCTCATAAACTTTCCTATAGACACTCAATAAATTAGTGAGACATGATCTACCCTTGGTGAACCCATGTTTTGAATCATTTACCAAACAATGCTTTTCTAAATGCTCTCTAATGTTTTTTTTTGCAATAACAGATTCTAATAATTTCCCTACCACTGAAGTCGGACTAACGGGTCGATAATATAACATCAATCCTCTATCACACTTCTTGAAATTAAGAACTACATCTTTCCTTCACATCAACGGCACTTCCCCTAAATCAACCGATTTTCTAAATATGTTCACTAACGACTCACTACAGCCTTTTTCAACTACCGTGTAAAATTGTTTGCTTCCTGCGCTCCCCGTGGACATGGTAATACTGGGCGGGCGATGATCTGACTCTTCTCTAATATGCCGGCGGCCGCAGGCAGGCTGTCTCGCCGCTCATCCAAGATAGTGGCAGTCCTATAGGCTCCTAGCCCAGCGGATATAGAACAATTTTGAGTGGAATTGTGCACTTTTTGCTACAAGCACCAAATCTTGCACAATGGTGCCTTTTGATATCCTAAAAAGATATAGCTATGGAGACATTTGAATAAATGGATGTAAACTTGTTTTTTGGCACTTCTTCCAAAAGGCCATCAATATTTTTTACGTCTCATATCTCTGTTTCTTAGACAGGTAGAATAACAATCTTGGTGTCCAAACATACATTTTTGAGGTTCAAGAATACATTGGAAACTATAAAAATAACTATAAGTTTCTTAGTTTACAAAAAAAAAAAAAAAATATTTATAGCAAAGTCCACAAATATGTGAGCAACTCATGAATATCATGCTAGAGTCAACTATTCATGCCACAATAACATAACTTAGAGCATCTTAGGCATATATGAAAAGATCCTTTGATCATTTGGGTTATACATATTGTGAGCTATACTAGTATATATAGCATAAATCATACAAGTATATAAAGCAATTATGGTGAGGAAATTTTTTAGTTCAGTGTTCTTAACAGAAAGAGGGTTATGTATGCATTACACATATATCTAGGTAAGTAAAATGCTTGCAGTAGCATTTACATAATTTTTACCGTATCTACGGCCCAGACTGACGGCCCTCTACTGAGAGTGCTGTGAAGTGTGGGGCAGGTGTATCCGGCTTCTTTCCTGTGAATACAGGAGTGAGGCAAGGGTGCGTCCTTGCCCCATCACTTTTCAACGCTTGTATGGACTGGGTATTGGACAAGGTTGTAGATCAAAGTGATTGTGGAGCATCCGTCGGCAACACCAAGATCACTGATCTTGTTTTTGCCGATGATGCAGTAATCTTTGCTGAGTCGCTGGAGGTCCTGGTGATGGCTCTCGAGGCGCTGCACGAGGAGGCAAAGCCTTTGGGACTTGAGGTCTCCTGGCTCAAGACCAAGGTCCAGGTGTTTGGAGACTTACTAGATGAAGCAGTACAGTCTGTTTATGCGTGTGGCGAGGACATTGAGATCTTGGAAAGTTTTACATACCTTGGTAGCGCAGTCCATAATGACGGCGGGTTACGTCAAGAAGTCTTACGGCGGATTGGCATAGCCCACGGTGTTATGGACTCGCTCAGCGGGAGTATTTGGCGTTGTTGGTACCTGTGCAGGAGGACAAAGATCCGGATCTTCAAATCGCTTGTGATCCCTGTCTTACTCTATGGTTGTGAGACATGGACACTAAATAGTGACTTGAAGAGACGAATCAATGCCTTTGGTAATAAGTGTCTTCGCAGAATCATGGGGTATCGCTGGGATGATTACGTGTCAAATCAGCGATTGCACCGTGAGACTGAATCGAGGCCTATTACCTGCATAGTCCGTCAGCGCCAACTTCGGCTATATGGGCATGTGGCACGCTACCCTGAAACCGATCCTTCTCATCGGGTTGTATCTGTAAGAGACAATCCTGCGTGGAGGAGGCCAAGGGGGCGCCCACAATGCTCGTGGCTGGGGCAAGTTGATGTTTCTTGTCGAGAGCTGCTTGGTATGGGAAAGGAGCCTGCATGGGAACTCGCGCGTGGTGACCCCCGGGAGTGGCGTCGTAGGGTGGGCGAGGCGACGCGCCCCCCGGCGTATGCCCCCAATGATTGATGATGATACGGTCCAGACATCCGATACACAAAAATCCACAATACACTAATATTTGTATACAGTTTATTGAATTCTTATAGTTGCTTCAGTCAGTAATTGTCACATATATCACTACATTTGCATAGGGCAGTACACTTCAAACCACCATTGTAACATTTACAACGCCCTCTGCAACCTTTTGTGCAACCACATTTGAGCAATTCATGACAAGACTTTGATGCCTCCGGGAGGGTTGTCCACTTTGGTTCCCATTACTTCTTGGCGTTTCTTGACCATCCCAAGTTGCATGGATCTGGAAGCTCTGGTGAAACTACACATGCCTGCCCCCAAATACGTCCTCCCTGAAACGCTGCTCTTTTAATGTGTTCCTTCAGAGCTGCTTGTGTTGGAGGAATATCTTTGTAAACAGCTGTTGGTATGGCATACTATGGCTGCATATCTTGGGTCAGTGAAATCCAGGAGCACACCTATGTTCCACAGCATAACTGGCTGTGGAACATAGTGTCCTTTAGTGGGATTGGGAAAAAATAGCTTGGCAAACCTGGCAAACTCCGTGGTGTAGGGGAAGTACGCTCGATTCACAACCGAGAAGTCCCGGGCTCGATCCCCGGGCGGAGCGGAAACAGTTGGGCTGTTTTCTTAAAACCCGAGCCCCTGTCCACCCAGCAGTGATTGGGTACCGGGTGTTAGCCGGGAGTTTATAACCCGCCTCCCGGGGTGCTGGCTTCGGCCAACACTATAAGCACTAGCAGACAGCTCTCTAGGGGTAGTTTGTGAGAGAGCTGTCTGGTTACAGCGGAGATCCATCTCAGCTGCGTCGATACGACGAAATCATTCAAACATAAAACATCAAACATTAAACATTTGATGAGGTCACAACAAGTTTCCTGGCTTTTTCCTGTGCTGAGTGCTCCCCCTGACATTGCAGAGCGTGACATGGCAAGATAAGAACGTTTTGTCATACTTATGTATGACATAACAAGTGATCAAATAGAGGTGAATGGGGCCAGACAATAGCTGTATACAAAGATATTCCTCCAACACAAGCAGCTCTGAAGGAACACGTTAAAAGAGCAGTGTACCAGGGAGGACATATTTTGGGGCAGGCATGTGTAGCTTCACCAGAACTTCCTGATCCAAGCCACTGGGGATGGTCAAGAAACGCCAAGAAGCAATGGGAACCAAAGTGGACAACCTTCCCGGAGGCATCAAAGTCTTTGTCATGAGTTGCTCAAATGTGGTTGCACAAAAGGTTGCAGAGGGCGTTGTAAATGTTACAATGCTGGTTTGAAGTGTAGCTACTGCCCTTTGCATATGTAGTGATATATGTGACAATTACCGACTGAAGCAACTATAAGAATGCAATAGGGAGGCGGGGAGGTGGTAGCAGAGTGGTTAGCGTCTCCGAGTGGCGTTCTCGGTGTCCGGAGTTCGATCCCCGACGAAAGCCAAAATCTTTCTGCACCGTCGAGTGGCCTAAGATCACCCACATGCCCTGCCCATTAACTCTACCTTTGACTGCGAGTACATCGGAGGCCACAGGGGGAGCGGCATGAACCTTTAATTACAGGCGTCACTATAAAAATCCTGTTGCGTCACCACGGGCGAGGGCCAACCATCACAGCCCTCAAGTGAACCTCCAGAACCTGCCATCCGAGCCCTGGGTCACTGCCTACAGGCGATATAGACACAAATGTAAAAAAAAATATATATATATATATATATATATATATATATATATATATATATATATATATATATATATATATATAAACTGTATACAAATATTACGTAGTGTATTATGGATTTTTGTGTATCGGATGTCTGGGCCGTAGGTACGGTAAAAATTATGTAAATGCTACTGCAAGCATTCTAATTACCTAGATATACATGTAATGCATACATAACCCTCTTTCTGTTAAGAACACTGAACAAAAAATTTCCCTCACCATAAATGCTATATATACAAGTATATGCTATATATACTAGTATAGCTCACAATATGTATAACCCAAGTGATCAAAGGATCTTTTCATAGTTTCATAAGATGTTCTCAGTTATGTTATTGTGGCATGAATAGTTGGCTCTAGCATGATATTCATGAGTTGCTCACATATTTGTGAACTTTGCTAAAAAAAAAAATAATAATATTTTTTTTTTTTGTAAAACCAAGAAACTTATATATATTTTTTTAGTTTCCAATGGTTTCTTGAACCTCAAAAATGTATGTTTGGACACCAAGATTGTTATTCTACCTGTCTAAGAAACAGAGATATGAGACGTAAAAAATATTGATGGCCTTTTAGAAGAAGTGCCAAAAAACAAGTTTACATCCATTTATTCAAATGTCTCCATAGCTATATCTTTTTAGGATATCAAAAGGCACCATTGTGCAAGATTTGGTGCTTGTAGCAAAAAGTGCACAAATACATCACTAATCCGCAGGGCTATCCTCACACTATATGTCTCACGTCTTTTCACTGTAGCTCACTTAATTCACTTAATGGTCACTTTTTGGCCTCTTTACTGGACACTAGAATAATAATGGATTACAATGGTTTAAAACAAAAAAATCTAATCTAATGAAATAAACGAGATTAAACGAATTGAACTCCAAGTCGGGGTTACAACTACAACAGCATAAATCACAACATAGTTGGGGCTACAGCATTCTACAAATGTTTATAGGCTACCACCTTTTTTTCTATGCAGGGGTTTTATTAGAACTATCAAACAAGTGTAAACATATATCATACCACGTGATAGAAAAAACTTCTCTTGAACACGTTATCGTCCTCACATATTCGATAAAGGGAAGATATAGGGAGACTAACAACATTATAATAAATAATTTCTCGGATGAGCGGCAAGACAGCCTCTTGCCTGGGACCGCCGGCCAATCAGAAATGAAACAAAAACATGCCATTGCCAGCCCAGTGCTACCAGGTCCGCGGGGAGCGCAAAAAGGTGCATGGAAGGAAGCAAAATATTTTTCACGGTAGCTGAAATAGACAGACTATAGGCTATATTGAAGATTTTTTGCGATCCGTTGCATCGCGCGGCAACATACAAGAATAACCGCGTACACTCGACTGGTTGCGTTGCCCATGTACCAGTCATTCACCACGCTCTGCACTTATTCCATCCTATTTCTTCCCAGACCATTATAGGTGAGTTTTCGACATAACCGAGAGTAACATACATACACTGTGAATGCACACGTGTTCTAGTTAAGGTCAAATTAGGTGCAGGAGGCCTTATATGGTTGTGATAACTGGTGAGGAGGCTGGTGGTGTTGGTCAGCCATTCAGCCAGTGGTGATTCAGCCCGCCAGTCTAGTGGCGGGACGTTGAAATGCAATCACAAGCCCATTTTTCTACAGCAACGCCTCAGACAAGTGGCGAAAACTAACAAAGCTATTATTTTAATGGCAGAAATGATAAATTAGGCTAGTAAAAGGAATGAGATCTGTGTAAAACAGTCAAGATACTGATGCCGCCTTGGACTCACTTGTGTTCGTACGTCTGCACAGCTCTCCACTCGCCGAGCAGTTGAAAACAATTCTTGACTATCCCACCCGTGAAGTTACAACGGTCGGCAATATCCAGCCAGCTGGGACTCGACGAGCATTCTTGAATACAGCCCTATAACAACCTCTTTTCATTATTTTGATACTCTGGGATAAACTTCATCTGGTCCTAGTGACTTAAACTTCTTCATTCGATCTATATATATACCCTCTTGCACCATTTCCTTAGTTATCACAATATCTTTTAGTTTTTCATCTACTACGCCTCTAAACGTCTGTTATTCACTATCAGGTACCATCTGCGTATCCTCCTGAGTAAAAACATTTCAGAAATAGTCATTTAAAATGTTCAACATATCCTCACCAGAATTTACAATCTCCCCCTGACCTTTTTTTAACGGACCCACCAATCCCTTAGTTTTGGGTTTTATAGACCTGAAAAAATCCCTTAATCTCAAGCTACCTTAATCTCAGTTTTCTTTGCTGTTCGTGATAACTTCTTGACTGTCCTAGCCATTACATTATGCTGATCTCTGCTCACCTGTCCTGCCTTAACCCTCTTGTACATGTTCCTTTTTAGTCCTATGTTGTGTTTTAAACTCGCAGTCATTCATTTGGGATTGCTTTTCCTTGCCCTATAAGTAATATTATTTTTCTGACATGCAATTGAATTGCTAACAAAAAATTTGCAAGGCTCTTCAGCCCTAACCTCACTAACTCCACCCTCTGCCCTGACATCAGACCTCACCTCACCTCTCCATCCAACATCATTTGATCCCTTCCAGGTGTTTTCTTAATCCAGCATAATCAGCAATTATGAAGTCAAATGCTCTATGCTTATTAACACTTCTAGTTCCAACATCCCATTTTAAGCAAAACCTAATTTCACAATGATCGCTATTACCTAACTGACCTCCAACTTCCACCTCTGTAGCTAAATCTTTCCTTTTTGTAAATAATATATCTAGAATATTATCTCCCCTAGTAGGCTCTTTGATTGCTTGCTTTAGAAAGATATTCTGACCTAGTTTTAACAATTCCTCTGCGTCATTATCTCCTACAATTAAATCCCAGTCAATGTTCCTAATATTGAAATCTCCTACCACGCATAATCGATTATATATACAGGAGAACCTCGTTTATCCGGCACCCTCGGGGGGGGAGCGCATGCCGGATAACTCATTTTGCCGTTGTTTTGAGAGTTACTCTTATGGAATCGCCCAAAATCCCTTTTTTTTTTTTTTTTTTTTTTTTTTTTTTTTTTTATATACATCAAAGGAACTGGCCAAGGGCACAACAAAAATGGGTAACACAAAGCCCGCTTAGTTGCCAGTCCCTATAAAGAAGACAGTAAGAGAATAAAATAAAAAAGAGGGGTGAGCCAATTTAGTGAGGGAGGTGTCTTGTTACTCTTCTCTTGAAAAGATGTAAGTCATAGGAAAGTGGAAAAATAGAAACAGGAAGAGAGTTCCAGAGTTTACCAGTGAAAGGGATGAAAGGGTTGCCAACCCTGCGTACCCCGCCAAATTTGAACTAAATTTCTGCCGATTTTCTCAGTTTTTGAAATAATGATACCTAATTAATGCCTGGGTTATCCTGCTGAGTGCCCCTTTCTACCCCGCACTCCTCGTCAGGATGGACAAGCCAGTCCTCGTGTAGCACGCCAGCACCACGAACACTCTCCTCTCTTTTTTCACAGGATCTCTCTGACGAGCTCAAGCTAGCCCGTGGTCCTCCCTGCTGGAGGCCCGGAGAAGAAAGAAAAAAAAAAAAAAAAAAAAAAAAAAAAAAATGCCTGGGTCGATTAGTGCCGTTGTTTTGAGGCTGCCGTTGTTTTAAATGCCGGTTAAATGAGGTTCTCCTGTACAAGCCTTGCTTATTTCTTGCCATATAGGAAGTGAATCTTCTTTACATAAGTTTGGAGGCCTGTACACTATACCCAAGACAACTTTGTCAGTTCCCTCCCCAACTTCCACCCATATAGACTCTACACCATCACATGTTTTTATAACATTGTTAACAATACACTGCAATGTATTTCTTGCATAAAGTGCAACTCCTCCACCTTTCCTGCCTAACCTGTCCTTGTGAAACAGCTTGTACACCTCTATCTCAACATCTGGATTAAATACTTTGCCTGACATATCTAATCATGTCTCTGTTAATGCTATTATATCAAAATCTTCTACACTAGTTATTCATCTCAGTAAATGGATCTTGTTTAATATACTCAGACAGTTTGTATAGTAAACCTTAAAGCTACTCTTCTTCATCTTCTCAATTTTCCCAATAGTTGTAACTAACTGTTGGATTTTAAAGGAACATTTTATGTGTTGCGGGGACATCCCGTTGGAAGCGTGGAGTTTCCCACCAGCGGGGCTCAGTCTTGGCTCCGCGTCTGTCTTGTAGTCAACTATAAAGCTCTCAAGGATCTCTCGGCTTTCATGACCCTGGGCCACGCTCTTACATGGCGCAATTTACCTACACGGGTGGCCTAGGGTCCCGAGAGTTCCCTGTACCGACAATTGGGGCACTGAAAGCGGGAATTGAGGAGCGACGAGACAAAACAGAGCCGGTCGGCTCACCTCATGGCACACACACAACACCGCCACCCTCGACAACACCACCGCCCTGGACAGTACCACCACCTGGGTTTGCACCGCCACCTGTACACTACACACCGAAATGGCAACCACAGCCGGCCTTTGGAGGCCCAGGTCAGTTACCTACAGGCCAGCCGCCGTCGCACCCGCAATGGCCTTCACAACGCACCCCAGCACCACCTGCGGCCCCAGCGAGGACCACCATGAGCATGTCTCCGTCGCAGTTCAAGGCATGGGCCCGGAGCGTGAGGTGTTACAGTCAAGGCTGCGGCTGGGCAGCGCCTCTGGCCGCAGGTTACGTTAGGCTGCTGTGTGATGGTGAGGTTCAGCAGTGCTGGGACGCACTGGTGGACGGGCAGGTCTACCCTATGATGTCGACAGAGGAAGCGATCAGTGTAGTGCGACGCATCGTTGTTGGGCCGAAGTCTACAGTGGGGGCGTGGGCAGATTTCTTTGAGTGCACCCAGAAGCCTGGGGAAGGTGTGTGTTTGTATTTGGTCAAGTGTAGAGCCAAAGCGACGGAGTGCGAGTTTCGTTGCCCCCATTGTGCCGGTAATCTCAGTGATTTTATGCTAGCAAAGAAGTTTGTGATGGGGCTGGCCGACCTTCGCATGAAAACCGAGGTCCTGCGTAGCCTGCCCCAGTCACACAATGCAAGTGACGTAATTAAGATTTGTGAGATGTTCGAGTAGGCTGAGAAAACAGCGGCAGCGCACGACGCGGGCAGGCGTGTGGCGGCAGCGAAGGGGCTACTAGTGGAGCGGTCGAGGCCAAAAAAGGGCCTTTTTTAAGGAGTTACCCCTCCACACTTTAGAACAAGGCAAATGAGGTATTGTTGGATTCGTTAGGATGTCTACTTTATGAATAATGATGTTTTACAGTCAGATTCTAATTAAAACATGGCCATTTAACCCATTTAACCCATTCAACCCATAAAAAATTGAGAATTTTTGAATATCTTAAAAATTGTTATTTTGGCACTTACAAAGATTACTTACACTATTTGGATGTCTACTTTATGAAAAATGATGTTTCACAATCAGATTCTAATTAAAACATGGCCATTTAACCCATTTAACCCATAAAAAATTAAGAATGTTGGAATATCTTAAAAAATGTTATTTTGGCACTTACAAAAATTACTTACAGTATTTACACCATCATGTCTGTATCATCTCCGACTTCATCTCCATTTGCCACCTCACTTATCTCTGGCCGATTCGCACATTCTCCACCATAGGAACAAATGTCAATGCACCCAAGTCCAGCAATGACACACGTGGCATTTTTGTCCGCGACAACCTTTGTCAGTGCAGTACAAATGAGTTAGGTCTCTAACCTCTGCTGGTGTCGATTCATTCCTGTACATTGTTGGACGCAGTTCATCCTTTGCATTCACATGCCAACCATGGCCAACAGGGTTCATGTTCTCAGGTTTTGCGATGTGACTGACACCACACTGCTACTTGGTATTGGGACCGCAATACATGTTGTTCGAAGGCATCATCTGTTGGTGGCAGTAAGGATGCGGGCTTATCAGTTGTGGTGGCGAGTACGAAACGAAGCTCATTCAGTGAACTGAGATTTTTAGTTTTTTTACCATGCATGAGAAGGACAAATCGCCTTGTGGTATCTAGGAAAGTAGGCACATCCTGGAATGCTTCCAGGCCCTGTAAGGCATCTGAATTTTTGGTGAGAGCTGAATATGCCGTTCGCTTTCCAAGTCTGTATAGAGCACTTGTCGTGTCACATCCTGACAGAGCATGCACGGCTGGTAATTACTTTGCCGAGTTTGATACTGATATGATGAACAGGTATGAATCGTTCCTTTGAGACGAATTTCCCTGAGTGCCCAGCATGCATATATACTTCATCGGCCAGTGCTCCCCTGCTCCAGTAATACACCAACAAGACGAGGACATCCGTGTCGTCACACCGAATGATTATCCTTGGATGGTCTCTCGATAACATGATTGCATGCAATACCAGACGAGTGTCCGCCTCCTCTTGTGTGCTGTACAACCCTCAAGACTGGACACACCCACTTCATTCAGAACTTTGACCACTTCTCCATCTTCAAATCCACCTGCCAGTACTACCGATTTATCTGCAGGCAGGAGATCTTGTCCATTGTCGCAGATGTACTGACAGATGAATGAAGCTAAACTAGCCTTGTTGGTACTGGTTTTGAGGAAGTTCCAGTAGTTCGGGACGTCCCTGTTCCCTTGTATCTGGTAGTTGAATCCGGAATCCATCATTCCTCGTCTGTATAACGATAGACATAACAGTCGACTTAATTGACTGTTTTCTGTCGTACCGGTCAAAGACCAACGTCACAACGTCAATGGAAGGATCCATGGCACTGTTCTTCAGAAGACGCGCAATTCGGTCCAGAACCACCTTTCCAAGATCATTGAAAGTCTTTAAATGATTCTCGTTCAGGGCCTGACACATTGCCATGCCATCAATGAGGTATGCAGCAGACTGCGATGACGTCGGGGAATTCTGACTAGGAAGGACAAGAATTTCATCCGTATTTGCTTCCAGCTTTTTGGCAAGATCTGCTTTGTTGGTCTTCCTCATCGTCGTGGAACATTGAAGGCGGAACAGCTGCCAATTCGTAGGAGAGGACCTTGCGCATATCCACATCACGGTTCTTTGACACTGCAAGCAGTCTTCTGAAGAGTACCTCCGTATCGATCATTATCTTCCCTTCCTTATCACTGGAAAGACACTTCCTCATAGCAGAAAACGTTTTGACTACTGTCTTGGGGATTGGATCCCAGAAATTCCTCTTCTTTTCGTCCCCAAGCCGATTCAAGCCGTTTCGTGAACTGATTGAACATTTCCCGACCCTTTTGTGGCACTCCCTTCATCGACTCTTCGACTTCTTCTGATGCCACCTGACCACTAATTATATTAACTAGGGAGGTTGCCACACTTGCCAGGTCAAATGGATCTTGGCATTGTGCCTTGATGTATTCCTTGATGACTTTAACATCATTCTGGTCCTTGGTTACTTGAGCATGTCCAAGTTCTTCATGTGTATTCTTGGACTTGGTAGGTGTACACATTTCTTTGAATCGTTCTGCGTATTCCCCCGTTATGTGGCGGGTCAGCAGCCAGCGAACTAAGGCTCCTTTCCTCAGTGTGTAACCGATGACACCACCTTGGCTTTTAGCCTCGCGATTGATACTCTGTTCGAGAGCCTGATCCGTAGGAACGCAGTTGAAAGTCCTTTCTGAGCGTTTCACAACGAAACCACCTTCCGACATGTGCTGAAACATTCGTGGAGCTGACACCTCCAAGTGACGCATTTCCGCAACATAGACTGGGGTGTATCGTGCATAGTTGCTGCGGCCTGCCAGGAAGAAGTACGGTATGACTTCAAGGACGGCGGTAAGGTGCATTTCAAAATCAGCCTCACGGTCTGCCCTAAGTAACTTCAAGAGGGTGTCACCAGCATCCAGAAAGCTAATCCAGTAACGGAATGTTGCTGATTGTTCTCTTCCTGTGTCTTTGAACTTCTTCATTGTATTGAGAAGAGAGGATGACAAGCGCATTTCAATCTCCTGACACACAGCAGTGCAGGCTTCCGGGGATTGCATTTTGAAGGTATTCTCTAGATCTGCAATTAAGTGCGTGGTCCCATCATCCAACCAGAGCAACTTGTTTTTCATTGCAAAGGTTTCGGCAGCTGATAGAAACAAGTGAAACAGTGCTTCGTGTACCAGTCTGATTCCTCTTAGACCTCTGGCATACTGCTTCCCTTGCAACATCAAACTCACGGACGCATGAGCATACACTTCAGGTACTGTCAGCATGCTGTGGAGACCACCATCACTAAACAGCTTCCCTATACTGGCTATGAAAGCCATAGTGAGATGCATCCCACCAAGCCTCATCGTCACTCAACCAGCCAAGGGATCTGGCTCAGTCCAGAGAATCTGTTCAGCCTTGCTATATATTGCCAGGTCAGCAGTGACCAGAACATGTTCTAGAACAATGTCTCTAGTCTCAGAACAATGAGTGTAACGTTTTGCGCAAGGGTTTCTTTGTATAACTGAAGACAAAGTACGAGTCAAAAATGGCCAAAAAATGGGTAAAACCCCTAATTTTGGGGTATTTGGGGGTCCAAAACACCATTAAAGTGGGTTTCAACCCCATATATTGTGAGAGTGCACTTGGCAGAAAGGAATTAATGTGATGTTACCAAGTTTTCAATCTTTGTAAGTGCCAAAATAACAATTTTTAAGATATTCAAAAATTCTCAATTTTATATGGGTGAAATGGGTTATATGGGTTAAATGGCAATGTTTGAATTAGAATCTGACTGTAAAACATCGTTTTTCACAAAGTAGACATCCTAACGAATCCAACGATACCTAATTTGCCTTGTTCTAAAGTGTGGTGGGGTCAAGCTAAATTTTTGGCTCTTGGCCGCTCCACTATACAGGAAGCCTCTCCCACCGAGGTGGCGGCGGGGGCCAGTCGGATCTCCCAACAGAGAGATGCCTCAGCCATGGCCTCAAATGACAAACGCCCCGCGAAGTGCTACCGTAACTGTGGCCGCAAGTGCGGAGGGGAGAAAAAGTGTCCAGCCCTCTTCGTCACCTGTCACAACTGCGGGAAGACGGGCCACTTCAGGCGCGTGTGCCGGTCCCAAACACGCGAGGCGCCACCGAGAACCACCGGAGGTGTCACGGTGGGCGGCTCCGGGGGACTGTCAGCCAGCCTGAGAGTGGGTGTGTCGTGCAGTGACTCACCGGGCGCGCTCGAGGTGTTGGCGGTGGCTGACACGGGCGCACAGGTGTGCGTCGCGGGGTGCCACCTCATGGATGCTCTTGGCCTGTCCCCAAAGACGCTCCAGCGCCCCACCGCCAATATCAGTCACCTCGCCGAGGCCCGTATCAACGTCCTGGGCAGCAAGACGTGTGAGTTCACGCTGGGACACGTATCAGCCAAGGCAGTCCTGCACTTTGCTGATGGTATACGTCAGCTGTATTTGTCACTGCAGGTATGCAAGGACCTCAGTCTTATGCACCCGAGCTTTCCCAGCATGTTGCCAACAGTGGGTGGTGTGACCGAGGAAGACACACCAGAACCCACAGCCCGCCCCACCGTGTCCCCGTACGATCTGACAGAGGAAAACTTGGACCGCCTGGAAAAGTAGTTTCTGGGGCACTTTGGGCGCACTGCGTTTGCTGTAGACCGCTCGCCGCTACCAGAGATGAGTGGGCTTCCCCACCATATTCACCTGCGGCCTGACGCGCAACCCTACGCAGACGATCCCTCACCACTTCTACGACGAAGTACGCAGGCAGCTTGATGAGGACGTGCGGAGGGGCATCATCGAGCCTGTTCCGGTGGGGGAGCCGACGGAGTGGTGCTCGCGCATGGTTGTGGTGCCCAAAAAGGACGGGCGGCCACACAGGACTGTGGACTACCAGCAGCTCAACAAGGCGTGCCGCCGTGAGACCCCACCACACCCGCCCGCCCTTCGACATGATTACCAGCGTGCCGAAACACACATTCAAGACTGTGACAGACGCGTACTCGGGGTACCACCAGATCGCCCTCGACAAGGAGAGCAGCAGACTCACAACGTTCATAACTTCGTGGGGGCGATACCGCTACCTGCGCACCCCGATGGGACATTGTGCCTCACAGGACGCCTTCACCAAGCGCTTCGACGACGTGATCACAGATGTTCTGAGGAAGCTGAAGTGCGTTGACGACACACTGCTGCATGACCACACCATCGCCGAAGCCTTCTGGCACACGTATGATTTCCTGCAGACGTGTGCAGAGATCGGGATCACGCTAAGGCCGGACAAATTCCACTTCTGCAGGAGAAGTGTGACCTTCGTGGGCTATCGGCTGGGCAGGGAAGACTATCAGCCGAGTCAGGACCTCCTTAGCAGCATCACGGAATTCCAGATGCCGGCAAAGCCCTCCCTCACAGACGTCCGATCCTGGTTCGGCCTGGTAAATCAGGTAGCCCCTTTCCTGACCACAGCCCCCCTGATGGATCCGTTCAGGGAGCTTCTCAAGCGGCCGTCCGGAAAGGTGGTGTACTTGGACAACCAGCTGCAGGCCATATTTGAGGCGACGAGAGAGGCCATAGGCAAGCTAGCAAGTGAGGGCCTCAGGTACTACGACGTCACACGGCCCACCGCAGTCTTTACGGACTACAGTCGCCTCGGCCTCAGCTTCTTGGTCATGCAGCAGTACTGTGAGTGCGTGTCACAGGAGTCACCCCTGTGTTGCAAGGGCGGGTGGAAACCGGTCTTGTGTGGCAGCCGCCACCTGACGGCAGCGGAAAAGAACTACTCAACGCTGGAGGGAGAAACTCTCGCAATCGCCTGGTGCATGAAAAAGGCGCGCCTCTTCCTCCTGGGCTGCATGAACCTCACCTTCGTCACCGACCACCGGGCGCTCACCAAGATCTTCAAGGATAAGGAGCTGAAAGACATCAGCAACTCACGCATACTAAACCTCAAGGAGAAAACGCTGATGTACACGTTCCGCGTGAAGTACCTAAAGGGCAAGGCCAATTGTGCGGCAGACACTCTCTCCAGGTACCCGCTGCTGCATGGCGAGCCGGACGAGACAGACCTAGCTGAAGAAGAGAATATGTGTGCCTTCGTCGCTGCAGCTACAGCGTGCGCCCTGGAGGGCGATAACGGGACCATCGTGGATTTCGACAGAGTTCAAGAGGAGGCCTGCAGGGACGACGACTACCGACTGTTGCGTGAGCGAGTATCTGCAGGGGATTGGGCGGACCGCAAGGATGCAGAGCCTCTCGCTCTTCGCCCTTTCTACAGAATGAGGCGAAACCTATCGTGCCAGGGCGACGTCGTTACATACTCCAGTAACAAGGGGCACTTGCGGTTGGTGATTCCGGCGCTCCTCCATCGTGCAGTGCTCGATAACCTCCATGCAGGGCACCAGGGGAGGGACTCCATGCTCCGCAGGGCCAGACAGTCGGTGTACTGGCCGGGCATTGACGCTGAGGTAGAGCAGCGGCGGCGTCACTGTCAACTGTGCGAGCACACGGCCCCCTCCCATCCCGCCGATACTCTCCTGCCCACGCCAGCACCTGAGTACCCTTTCCAGCAGGCCGCGGCGGACCTATTCCAGCTCAACGGTAACACTTACCTCGCCTACGCCGACAGACTGACTGGCTGGCTGGAGGTAGAGCACTTGCCCGGCGGGTGCTCCAGCACTAGGCTAATACCCGCGTTTAGAAGATGGTTCAGGAGATTCGGCATCCCTGAAGTGCTGTCGTGCGATGGCGGTACCAGCCTGATGAGCCAAGAGGCAAAAACGTTCTTCACCGCCTGGCACGTAACGCTGCGGGTGTCGTCCGCGCACTTCCCACTGTCTAACGGGCAAGCAGAGGCTGCAGTGAAGTCGGCCAAGAGAATCCTCGGGGGCAACATCTCGCCAGGGGGCTCGCTCGACTCCGACGCGGCAGCAAAGGCCTTCCTGCAATACCTCAACACGCCACTGCAGAGTACGGATGCGTCCCCTGCCCAGCTGCTGATGGGACGGCAGCTGAGGGATTCCGTGCCCGCTGCGAGAAGGCACTACAGCGTCAGCGACAAATAGGCGAGGATGCTGAGGGGCAGAGAGCGGGCCATGGCGCTCACAGGAGATTTAGCGGCGGAGAGGTGGAACCAGACTACCCACGATTTGCGTCCACTCGCCCTCAGTCAATGAGTCCGGTTGCAGAACCAGGAAATGGGGCGATGGGACCCCTCAGACGTCATCGTAGACACGTCTGGCCCGAGGCAGTACTTGGTGAGGCTGGATGGCAGTGGCAGAATCTCCCATCGCTACCGGCGCCACCTTCACCCCGCTCCCGCCATGCCTGACAACCCGGCGTCTGACCCTGCCGGCAGGAGGGCCCATCCCCGACAGGAAATATAAAGGCCGAAATATAAAGGGCATGAGTTTCAGGAGATGGATGGTTACGGTACCGTCTGTGAGCCGTATCTCTATCTTGGACAGCATGAGTACAAGCAGAGTTAAACCAAGGTTGACGGGCTTTAGGATTAGAGAAAGTGTGTGGAATGTACGCCTCCATGCCAGAGATTATGACCTCAGTTATGCGCTCTGCACAAAGAGATGGGTCTCTGACATGGAAGCAGTTATCATTCCATGGAAAATCAGAGTAGTATTGCCTTAGGTCTTCCCACTTAGCTGAGTTGAAATACCAGAAGCACCTCCGCTTAGGTGGGTCCCGATGTGGCACCGGAGCGATAGGAAAGGTTACAGAAATAAGATTGTGATCGTAATAACCCAACGGAGAGAATAGTTTCACAGAGTAAGCAGAAGGGTTAGTAGTTAGGAAAAGATCAAGAATGTTGGGCGTGTCTCCAAGGCGGTCAGGAACACGGGTAGGGTGCTGCACCAGCTGCTCTAGGTATTGGAGGATAGAACAACTGTAGGCTTATTCACCAGGTTGGTCAGTGAAATAAGATGATAGCCAATGCTGGTGGTGAACATTGAAATCCCCATGAATGGAAATTTCTGCAAAAGGAAAATGAGATGAGATGTGCTCCACTTGTGGAAATTTATGTCACATACATGTATTTAATTTGAGGTCTTACCTATACAAAACCCATTGTCTATCTCATCCCGACACAATACCCCAACTAGAGAACTAATTAGGATACTTATCGGTGGATAGTAGGGTTGAATTACGTAGGCTTGATTAATACTGCCTGTCTTGTGATCCGAAGTGGTCAGCCGTGATCGAGACCGCCCGTGAAGGGCTAAGGTGGAGTTATTGTTATGGGCGTCAGGAGGTTTTCACACCAAGTTATCCACGATGCGGCGAATATAATCAGTGAGTCGTATTTAACACGTCCTTTGATTTAACACTTATATGTGCAAAATGAACGTATGTACAAATCTCTTCATTATAATCAGAGAAGAGATGTTAATCCCGTGAGGGCTGGAATGAAACTTATATATACCAGCACGTATATATTTAATAAGAGATGTTAACTCGATAGAGGCTGGAAGTGTACTGACATCTATGCCAGCGGCGGCGACCGGCCGCACAAATTCTACCTACACGTGTCTAATCGTCGGTGGCGGCGAGGCACCCCTACCAATACCTGCCACGTATACACGCAGGGATAGGAGTAATATTATAAAGCCAGTCGCTCCAAATTAAGGTGCTAATATAAGGTGCAAATGCTTAATATTACTGGGAATGTTAATTTATATTATCCCAGTACTTATCATTTACTCAAATTACCTTAACTAATACCCACTACCATTATAATTATATATATACATCCCTACGCACCCCTTATGATGAGCGGACAATACCTCCCTCACAAGGGGGGGGGGGGGACAAACCACCACTCTTCCAATTATTGAGAAGGTGGTTGGTGGATAATTTCCACAACTGGGGGCCGGCGAAAACTGAAGTTCCGCCTCATGTGACATCATCCCAGGCCACATAGCGCCGGAACAATTCAATAGTGGTTTCGGTACTTTGGTCTTTGACTATTTTGAAATTTATAGCCCTGATAGAGGTACAAGTGAATATGCAGACATATACTTGATCGGGGGAAGAGTTATCTCCTGATGTTATAATATCCCCAGTATAGTCATCACCATTGACCTCAATTGGTTTTAGGAGCTCTCTATCAGCGGGAAGTTCAGGGGGCTCTAGATAGGAGACTAGTCTACCTTCAGATCTATTAATTTTAATGCAAGATTTGAGGGAATATTTGACTGCCTGTCTACCATGATTTATCCAAAATTTACACCTGATATCGGCTAATATTGTAGCCATTCCGCCATGTAATGAGTTCCTATGATATTCTTCCACCAACAATTTTGTAAGATGATGGCGTTTGGGAATTAATATGGGATGGCAGGTGGTATTTGGAAGATCAGCTTTCAAATTTCGTCCTCGACACCTAATTATGCCCTCATGATCTAGGTACAGACCTAATAATTTGGTCAATTTGTTCCTATGGGGGCTGGCTGAGGCCAAGAGCTGATATTCCTCAGGAAATACCTACTTTTGTATTGCTCTGACCCAAAACTTCAAAGAGTCAGAGCTATCCCTTTTAATGGATTTGAAGACTAAATTAGTAGTCTTAATTAGTTTGCTCAGTAAGGAAAACCGTTCTATGTCTATCACAGGATCTGGGATTAATTCAGGTTCCTTTATTATATCTACAGATATGTCCGGCTGAGTGGAAACCTGTTTAGGATTATTATTACACTCTTCAGCCAGGTAGGGCCTTTAAACCATAATCCTGTGTTCAATTTGAGGTTATTATTTCCTCGCGACACATTATTATTAGGATTTTCATTATTGGCGATATATTGATTATGAACTGGAATATCACTTTCCTCTACTACCTCACTAATTGGTGTGGGCAAGAAAGTGGTTCCAATTTTGGTAATTAATAGGGGCTGTGCATGACTAGGAATACTCTCCTCTTGGTCGGCTTGGTGAGTATATGGGATGGGTCCCATTATTACCTTACCACCAGCTCTGGTGAACATTGAGACGTTATGTCTTTTGATGACCTTCCTTAGGTAACGTCCAAAATAATCAACGCCTATTATTAATTGGAAGGGACCATCAACGTCTTCGAAGGTATTACTAACTAGTTTAACACCATTATCCCTCAGAATTTCAGCTGTGTCTTTTAGTCCATTAACAGTTAAGCTAATACCAATATTATTAATTACTACAGCAGCTACCCTACATTTATATTTTCCTAATTGGACTAGGGGTTGAACTATGTCAAAGGTTTGAACCTCTTTATTGGCAAGAAAACCTGATATGGCTAAATTCACTTTATCAATTATGGGTAGTTGTAATAATTCAACTATCTCCCTACTTATGAAGGATCTTTGTGCACCACTGTCAAACAGTGTCTTTACTATGACTGCATTACCATTGTGGCTCACCTTCAATTCAGCAGTAGGAACAGCTGCTGAACTACTCTTATTAGTGACTGCCATTTTAACTACTGTAGGGTCTGAGTTATTATCACTGTTAGGACAAAGAGCGATGTTATGAACAGATTGTTTACATTTCCTACAAGTTCTTAAGTTTATAGGGCATGCATTTGAAGCATGTTTACCACGGAGACAGGTTAGGCAATTACCAAGGCGCATTAACCTTTCAACTCTCGTGTAACAATCTGAATAGATATTACATGTGGAGGGTGGATGTTCCCCCTCACATAAGACACAATTTATTATTCGTACTTCACTATTAGTAGCCCTGGATTTAGGGATTGTATCTTTTATTTGAGTAGGTCTTAGTGGTTTACTGGTAGGCTGAGAAGTTTGAATCTTAATTACAGGCTGTTTGATTTGCGTAACTTTAACAGGCGCAGGATGAATACCCACTAACGAAGGATCTTTAAACTCTAAGGGTGGCTGATATAGCTGATTACCCATAAGTGTAACAATCTTGATCTCCCTGTGGGGGGGTTCCTGCTCAATACCTTGCAAATTTTGGGTTCAAGAAGCTTTAGCTGTTAATGGAATATGAGCACACTCCAGTAATCCCTCATATTTAATTACTTTATCAAGATATCTTTGACATTCGTATTCATGATTGGTCACGCAATGGTGAATCATTTCTTTATCCCCAGCTTGTCTTAATTGAACTTCATATTGGGAGTAAACCGCCTCATATGTATTCCATTGCTCATTTAACTATGGTAGACCTGTCTTTAAATTAATATAATCAATAGGAATTGCCTTAATTGCGTCCTCACACTTATTATATATACGTGTGAACATTGCTAATTTAGCCGATAATGAATGCTTAGCTAGTTTCGCCATGATTTAATTAATAACTAAGTCAAATAGAATATTAAATGCAAGATTGCGTCACTAAAAATAATTACTACCGTAGTTGATCATTAATTATATCTCCTAAGTGGTGGTAGTGCCTGCTCGGCCTGTCAAGACACGAAGCCAGGCGTATATAATTTCAACCACCACAACTAACTACATAATCTCTGATGTTATCTACTACCTGGCGTATGGTAGTTGACCGGCTGTTGAATAGTTCCTAACGCCGCGAAACACCTCACCTCCGCTCTCATAACCAGCAATTGTGGTAGGCTCATAATTACGCCTCACAACGACCACCTCGAGTCACATGAACATCAATATTCCTCACTCGGGGCACCAATGTAGAAATGTATGTCACATACATGTATTTAATTTGAGGTCTTACCTATAGAAAACCCATCGTCTATCTCATCCCGACACAATATTCCAACTAGTTAACTAACTAGGATACTTATCGGTGGATAGTAGGGTTGAATTACGTAGGCTTGGTTAATATTGCCTGTCTTGTGCTCCGAAGTGGTCAGCCGTGATCGAAACCGCCAGTGAAGGGCGAAGGTGGAGTTATTGTTATGGGCGTCTAGAGGTTTTCACACCAAGTTATCCACGATGCGGCGAATATAATCAGTGAGTCGTATTTAACACGTCCTTTGATTTAACACTTATATGTGCAAAATGAACGTATGTACAAATCTCTTCATTATAATCAGAGAAGAGATGTTAATCCCGTGAGGGCTGGAATGAAACTTATATATACCAGCACGTATATATTTAATAAGAGATGTTAACTCGATAGAGGTTGGAAGTGTACTGACATCTATGCCAGCGGCGGCGACCGGCCGCACAAATTCTACCTACACGTGTCTAATCGTCGGTGGCGGCGAGGCACCCCTACCAATACCTGCCACGTATACACGCAGCGATAGGAGCAATATTATAAAGACGACCAATAGCCAGTCGCTCCAAATTAAGGTGCTAATATAAGGTGCAAATGCTTAATATTACTGGGAATGTTAGTTTATATTATCCCAGTACTTATCATTTACTCAAATTACCTTAACTAATACCCACTACCATTATAATTATATATATACATCCCTACGCACCCCTTATAATGAGCGGACAATACCTCCTTCACAAGGGGGGGGGGAACAAACCACCACTCTTCCAATTATTGAGAGGGTGGTTGGTGGATAATTTCCACACCACTTTTGATGTTAAATAGTCGAAGAATTTTACATTGTCCGAGGAGTTAGGTGAGAGATATATTTAGTAAGAGAGTGACATTGAAGTCGAAGCCAGATGGTAGAAAATTCGGAAGATTCAAGACCGTGGGCACGAGAACAAGTGATGTCGTTGCGCACCTAACGCAACAGCCAGCTTTGGATTGAAAATGAGAATAGAGACAGTTAGGCCTCTTTCACACGAGGCCACTGGTGTCCGGCACTGGTGACCGCCACCGGTTACCTTGTGCAAATAGCGCCGTGACACTAGTGGCTCATCGACACACACCACTCCTTGTCAGTTGGAAGAATGGCGTCAAACGAAGAGCTCCTTCTCGTTGCCTTGCTGGCTAAAAAGAAAGCGAAGAAACGCTCTCGAGAGAGGAAAATGCATGTGTATCAGATGTTATCATCGCGAATGGACAAAGGACTGCATAATACGCTTTTTAATGATTTGTGTGCTGATGAGAAGAAGTTTTGCAACTTCTTTCGGATGAGCAAGCCATCATTTAAAGAACTTCTCAGCCACATCAGGAAAGACATCACAGGGACTACCACAAACATGAGAGAATGCATTACACAGGAGGAGAAGTGGCGGTAACTGGTGGCGCCATATGAAAGCTCCCATTGTGAACAATGCTTTACAGCGAGTGGCGGCAACTGCGAGTGGCGAAAGGCTAGTTGCGGGAATGAGACACCGCAAAGCTGGTTGCCCGCCAGTTACCCGGTCGGGTAACTGCAGTGGCCTCGCATGAAAAGCTTCATTAAATAGTATGGGACGCATAGTAAGAGGCCTAAGGCCTCTTTCACACGAGGCCACTGGTGTCCGCCACCGGTGACGGTAACTAGTTGCGTCCCATACTATTCAATGAAGCCTTTCATGCGAGGCCACTGCAGTTACCCGACCGGGTAACTGGCGGGCAACCAGCTATGCGGTGTCTCACTCCCGCAACTAGCGTCCGCCACTCGCAGTTGCCGCCACTCGCTGTAAAGCATTGTTTCCAATGGGAGCCTTCATATGGCGCCACCAGTTACCGCCACTTCTCCTCCTGTGTAATGCATTCTCTCATGTTTGTGGTAGTCCCTGTGATGTCTTTCCTGATGTGGCTGAGAAGTTCTTTAAATGATGGCGCTCATCCGAAAGAAGTTGAAAAACTTCTTCTCATGATATATATATATATGTATATATAAATATATATATATATATATATATAAAATATATATATATATATATATATATATATATATATATATATATATATATATATATATATATATATATATATATATATATATATATATACGTATATATATATATATATATATATATATATATATATATATATATATATATATATATATATATATAATATATATATATATATATGTATATATATATATATATATATATATATATATATATATATATATATATATATATATATATATATATATATATTTTTTTTTTTTTTTTTTTTTTTTTTTTTTTACATTTGTGCCTATAGCGCCTGTAGGCAGTGGTGACCCAGGGCTCGGATGGTAGGCTCTGGAGGTTCACTTGAGGGCTCTGATGGTTGGTCCTTGCCCGTGGTGGCGCAGGCAGGATTCTTATAGTGACGCCTGTGATTAGAGGCTCATGCCGCCCCCCTGTGTCCTCCGATGCACTCGCAATCGAAGGTAGAGTTGATGAGCAGGTATAGATGGGCAGTTGTATATATATTATATATATATATATATATATATATATATATATATATACATATAATATATATATATATATATATATATATATATATATATAATATATATATATATATATATATATATATATATATATATATATATATATATATATATATATATAATATATATATATATATATATATATATATATATATATATATATATATATATATATATATATAATACATATATATATAATATATATATATATATATATATATATAATGATAGCTTAGGTCACGTTAAGTTTGGTTAGCTTATATTTAGGTTTGGTTTATTTTATGTTTAAGGTAGATTAAGCTTATAATAGGTTCTGGGTTAGGTTTTGTAGAGTAATTTAGGTTAAAAAAAAGCGCATCTGATGGTGTTGGGGGAGTTTCTTTGCACCGTGATTCAGGTCTAGTTATGTATTACGTGATATCCATACACAACTTACCGATCGAATGTTGCAGAATTCCTACGATCCCTCTGCGTACGTTCATAAGCTGGATAAGCAGGAATTTTCGTGGATTAATGGGAAAATGAGTGCATCACCCACGATCAGCTGATATTTGTTTTTAGTTAATGGGTTTGGGGCGGGGTGGCGGAGAGCGCTGGCTTTATGCTAGACAGTGGTTCTTAACTTGGGTTCGACCGAAGCCCAGGGGTTCAATAAGCCAGCCTCAGGAGTTCAGCTGATACCCTCCGAAACATATTGCAATTTTTATATTATTGTCATGCCGGATTATTCACCTGAGTAAATTATACGCGAAATTAACGTAAATTCAAGCAGCGCGAAAAGCAGCGTCTACAAGATACTTCAGGCCTCACCTTCACCATAGAAAGCAGCACAGACAAAGCAGTGCCGTTTCTGGACGTCGTCGTAACTCAACAAGAGGAGTGTTTCAACACAAATGTCTACGTGAAGGCAACGAACCCCGAACACTGCCTCAACGGAGAAAGTGAATGCCCGCATCGATATAAGGACTCGACCATCGGCGCATATATTAGAAGAGCTCTTACACACTGTAGTACGTGACAGCTCGTACACAAAGAAATCGAGCGATCTACTCAAGTCCTCATTAACAACGGCTTCAGTGAAAGATACATCAACCGTCAGACCAAGAAACTTATGGAGAGCTGGTGCAATCCTAACGCCACAGAAAAGAGCCAAGACATAACAAATTTTTTACCGGGCTTTCTTCTCAACCGCTTACAAGGGAAAAGAAAGAATAATATCACAAATCGTCAACCGTAATGTGAAACCTACAGACCCAGAGAGAAAAGTAAAACTACAAATATATTACAAGAACAAGATAACCAGCAACCTCCTTCTCCGAAAGAGCCCAAGCCAGACAAAAGAGACAATCCAGAAGTCCCATGTCGTTTATAGGATCACGTGCAAACGAGGAAACTGTGAAGTACTCCCCTCCTCCTACATCGGCATGACGACAACGAAGCTGTCTCGACGTTTTACTTGCCACTTAACTTCCGGAACCCCAAAAAAGTCACCTATTAGAGAAACACGGTATCACCATAACAAGAAAGTTTTTAGAAGAAAATACAGAAATGGTCGATAAGTGCGCAGATGTACGGCGACTTCCAATTTTAGAAGCACTGTACATAAAAAATATCATTTCCAAGCTTAACGTACAAGCACACGACCTACAAGCTCTCCCAAGCATGAGAAGAAAAAAGGGTAGCGATATCCAACCCTCAGAGACGCAAAGCAAGGAGGAGCAGAAGTCATCCACCAATGAGCGTCGCCCGCCCACACGCGAGGCCGCCAGACTTCTCCTTAAGAAGCATCCTACATTGCACCCATCATACTCACCTCTACATCTGAGGAGAAAACATCTCTCCACGCTGCTGAAGAAGGGTCCATGACCCGAAATCGCGATACAGCAAAATGACCAGCTACGGCGAAGTCATAAACTTGAACACTAAAGAGAATAAAACACTTTTAACCCCCCTCGCATTCCGTAATTATATTTATGAATTCTTTCCAGTGGCAGCCCGTGGGAGAGGCCCTCAGAAGGGCTTTTCTACGCGTAAAAAAGTTTACTTTCCAGTGTAATTTTCCCCTACACCAAATACTCTTATCAAAATAAATGTTATACTATTATCTTTGTAGATGTTTGTTCCATAAGATTATCACATAAACAACTGTAAAGCACACAAAACAAATGCCATTATGTGACTGAATAAATGTGCATAAACAGTAAATTGACTTCAACTCTTCAGTAGTAAACATTTTCTGAGAAAGCATTCAATGTGTTGCATACCAAAAGAAGCGGAAATATACCATTCATTCATAGCAACCATTAGTTTTCTGATAAATGAATATACACCGTGGTAAAAGTAGCGTAAACTAAACATTTCTCTCGAAATCATAATATTTTTTACATTTACTCGATTTTTTCAGCAATGTTTTATAATAAAGCTTTGAGTTTTGTTTCACTGTGTAGAGTTCCTGAAAACAAAGAAAATGAGTGTAAGCTTTTAGTACTATGTAAAAAAAAAAATTGTCGAATATTTATTGATAACTTTATCAAACACCCGATAAATATGGACAGTGTAGAAAGCTCCCACCTTCTTTTCTCGAAACTTTTCTCACTAAAGAAATTTCTATGTATGCATATAAATGACGATTTTCATCAGCAGTTCTGGGATGTCTTATTCGAGAATATTCGTATCTGCAATATTTCCTGAGATATATCCGTGTAAATTTGAGCATCTACTAGCAGTGAAATATTATTTTCAACCTATATATTTTGGTTCGTTGGTTTGGAAAATATGCACAAAAGTTGTATAGGTGATATCTCCACACTGTACACACAAGAATGCCACCAAGTAATAGTTTCTAGCCTCAATAATTTCGGAGATCATGAATTTTTGTGCTGAATGAAGCCAAACCGCATTCTCCTCTGCCCATGGAAACATGAGACAGAAAGCGGGGACTATATCATTCGTCCCCGCCTTCTGTCTCATGTTTCCAATATTTGGTGGGATATACTGTAGTAACAAGAAACAAAATAATGCTCATTCATACACCAACATACGCGCACACATACGCTCACAGTCAAGCATCACAACGAATATGCGCTTGTTTCAGTATATTTTTTTCAAACACACTAAATAACCAATGTACACATAAAACTATATAGTGTAGGTGCAAACACGAAGTAATATAAATATAAATGTGTGCATGTGTATATATATATAAAACAAAATTACCCGTGTGTACAATTCATATAAAACTCAACTCGCACTGCACAGTTTCAATTTCCAGAGGTGCACGCATCGCAATTTTTTCTTCCAATTCCGCAATCGTAATTCCGCAATTCCGACCTGCACCAGTCCGCAATCGCAATTCCGCAATTTTTTTCAGATAGGCCTAGCTTTTCGCAATCGCAATTCCGCAATTTCGCAATTCCGCAAATTAATTTTGACACCTACAATTAAAACAAAACACCTACGATTAAAACAAAAAATGTCTCTAGACTCTTGATTAGGGTTTAATACTTCTGTATTCCTATTATGTTTCTGTCTATACTTGTTACTTGTCCTTCACAATTAAGTTTTTGTCTCTTTTAATGTTTTTCTTTACTTTTACACTTCACAGTCTACTGGCTAGTAATCACTAATCTAAGTAATCTACTAATCTTCCTCTTCCTCCTTCTCCTCCTCCTCCCACTTCTTCTGGTTCAGCATGTGGAGGTTGGCAACTAATCACACACACGGCCAACGTACACGCTCTCAATCCCAAGTTCCAGCACGCACTGACTGAGTGACTGTGCTACACTTGGCAAGTTGGCAGTTGGTACTTCAACTTGGCAGTGTCGTCTCCACAATATTTGGTGGGAACTTATGTTCACGCGGGCACTTGTTACTTTGAAGGTGGTGACCGTCACAATTATTGCGATTGCGTTTCAAAATTTTGGCGGTCCGCAACCCGCAATTCTGCATTTTTTTTCCAGGCATCCGTATTGCGCAATTCCACAACCGAATTACCCATTCCGCAAGTTATTGCGATTGCGTTTCAAAATGTTGGCGGTCCGCAATTCGCAATTCCGAAATTTTTTTTCAGGCATCCGTAATTGCGCAATTCCGCAACCGAATTACCATTCCGCAAGTTGCAGAATTGCGGAATTGCGGACTAAAATTGCGGAATGCCCACCTTTGTCAATTTCTATATCATCACCTCGCTAACACACACGTCAACCATTCAGGCTAATAGGCTATATAGGATATAAATCGCTATAAACTTCGTTCTTCGTAGACTTCGTTCATGAGCTTGAACTGTCCGTTATCAACCGTTATACGATTATGCATAGCCTATTTCCAGTACATAGTATCGTGATCCTCATTATATATGAACTGACAGGTCATTCACATAGATTTATTATGCAACAAATACACGCTAACGCACTGAACGCAGACTCTTGAGTCCCCGATTGGCCTTTAAACCACCGCCACTCACAATGGCCTAACAGGCTGACTGCCGAGAGGCAACTATAATATTTGATTTGCGCTCTACCATAAAAATGCTGACAGAGGGCTGCCAGATATTTAATTTATAAATAGATCAGCTTACTGAACACTTGCCCAAAAATGACGCAGATAGCGTTATTTATCAATTTTAGGCGAATATGTTTCTGCCGCGGAGGGCTGAATGATGCGTTTCGCGTTATAGGTGTTCCAGACATCACTTCTCGAATGACGCGAAACGCGTCATAGAATGCGTGGGGCTTAAGACAAAGATAAAATATCTTGAAAAAGATAAACACTGAACTAGCTATCACTTTTAACGAGATCTGTCTCAGAGAAAATCTCCTGCCCGTGTATACATTAAATATATATATATATAATATATATATATATATATAATATATATATATATATATATATATATATATATATATATATATATATATATATACGTATATATATAATATATGTATATTCTCTCTCTCTCTCTCTCTCTCTCTCTCTCTCTCTTCTCTCTTCTCTCTCTCTCTCTCTCTCCCTCTCTCTCTCTCTCTCTCTCTCTCTCTCTCTCTCTCTCTCTCTCTCTCTCTCTCTCTCTCTCCCCTCGCTTCTCTCGTTGGCGAAACGTTGCACGCGCATAAAGAACCCCAAGAATGACGAGTGTCTTTGCCACCCTGAAATATCAACATGTATCAACCTAAGAATACCATATATATATATATATATATATATATATATATATATATATATATATATATATATATATTATATATATATATATATATATATATATATATATATATATATATATGGTATTCTTAGGTTGATACATGTTGATATTTCAGGGTGGCAAAGACACTCGTCATTCTTGGGGTTCTTTATGCGCGTGCAACGTTTCGCCAACGAGAGAAGCGAGAGAGAGAGAGAGAGAGAGAGAGAGAGAGAGAGAGAGAGAGAGAGAGAGAGAGAGAGAGAGAGAGAGAGAGAGAGGAGAGGAGAAGAGAGAGAGAGGAGAGAGAGAGAGAGAGAGAGAGAAAAGAGGAGAGAGAGAGAGAGGAGAGAGAGAGAGAGAGAGAGAGAGAGAGAGAGAGAGAGACGTACGTACGTACGTACATACATACATACATACATACATACATACATACATACTAGTGATGGACCGAATGTCTATTTTCCGTATTCACGAATGCAAATGCGAATGCGAATATTTGGTTTTAACATTTGTGAATGCGAATGCGAACTGCGAATATTACAAAATATTTCAAGTTATACGCTATTTTTGATACTATACAGGGAACTGAAATATTTTGTATGCATTGAAAGAGTTCAGCCATAACAAAATGAATGTATAAAATATATCCCATTCAATTTTCTATGTTTCCAGGTTGCGGGACGAGGACTCACTCTTACACGAATACTTACATAATAATATCTTACATGAATGATTATTATTGTAAAGTTTACACTTTGCAATGTCACTAGAGATAATCTCTCGAAATAATCCCAAACTACATTGGTGTGACTGGACGCCATTATGCAGTAGCTGCAACACTGTTCTCTTTCAAAGATAGTTGATTGTGCTCGTGGGACAGAGAAGAGCACGTATATGCTTACTGGAGCATGGCGCACGAGGCAATGAGTTGAGTTCAGTAACAGTGACCTTGGGAGTAGCGGCTGCCACTCTGTTGAAGGGTGGAGGATGGAGGGAGTGTCAGAGGGACTATGGCCTTGGCTACCACTACACCTCCTCACCCCATTCTTTTAACTTACGCTTGGCTAAATTATTAATTTATATATATTATGTTTGCTTGAGTAATATTATGTTCACTTGCTATATCTTTTTCCTATTTTGTCAGTTTATTGATTTGGGCAAAATATTCGCAAACAACTACGAGTGGGAGTGCGAATGCGAATGCGAATGCGAATATTGAAAAAAAACATGCGAATATTCGCAATTGCGAATGCGAATGCGAATACATCATTAATACATATATATAATATATATATATATATATATATATATATATATATATATATATATATATATATATATATATATCTGAATCAAATTCCTCTCGTGACTTCTGGCATCTAGCTAATAACATCTCTAACAATTTTTCTTCTTCATCTTTCCCTCCTATACTTCACCCAGATGGCTCCACAGCTGTCTCATCTACTTCTTAAGCTGAATTCTTCGCTCAAACCTTTGCTAAAAATTCCACTCTGGTTGATGAAGGGCTTGTTCCTCCTTCTCCTCCACCCTCTGACTATATTATGCCTGTCATTAAGATCCTTCGGAATGATGTTTTCTTTGCCCTTTCTGGCCTAGATCCTCGGAAGCCTTACGGTCCTGACGGAGTCCCTCCTATTGTTCTCAAAAACTGTGCTTCTGTGCTTGCACCTTGCCTGGTCAAACTTTTCCGTCTTTGTCTATCTACTTCCACCTTTCCTTCTTGCTGGAAGTTTGCTCACATCCAACCTGTTTCTAAGAAGGGTGACCGTTCTAATCCTTCAAACTACCGTCCTATACCTTTGACTTCCTGCCTTTCTAAAGTTTTTGAATCTATACTTAATAAGAAGATTCTTAAGCATCTATCTGCTCACAATCTTCTATCTGATCGTCAGTACGGTTTCCGTAAAGGGCGATCTACTGGCGATCTTCTAGCTTTCCTAACTGAATCTTGGTCATCCTCCTTTAGGGGTTTCGGTGAAACTTTTGCTGTTGCCCTTGACACATCAAAAGCTTTTGATAGAGTCTGGCACAAATCTTTAATTTCCAAACTACCCTCATTCGGTTTCTATCCTTCTCTCTGTACCTTCATCTTAAGTTTCCTTTCAAACCATTATATTGCAGCTACTGTAGACGGACATTGTTCTTCTCCTAAATCTATTAATAGTGGTGTTCCCCAGGGTTATGTCCTATCACCCACTCTCTTTCTATTATTCATTAATGATCTTCTAAGTCTAACTCAAAGCCCTATCCACTCCTACGCTGATGATTCTACCTTGCATTTTTCAACGTCGTTTATTAGACGTCCAACTCAACAGGAACTAAGTGATTCACGGAGAGATGCCACCGAGCGCCTAACTTCTGATCTTTCTATAATTTCTGATTGGGGCAAAGCAAACCTTGTTTTGTTCAATGCCTCAAAAACCCAATTTCTTCACCTATCTACTCGACAAA
>JACEEZ010023388.1:60000-65000 GCA_016584305.1 Chionoecetes opilio | reverse complement strand
TCGCTGCAAAGACGTTAATTACCGCCTCACCTCAAAGAAGTTCTGTCTGTCTGCGTTCAAGTTGTGAATTTCATCCGGGGTTGTCCTTTAAACCACAAAGTGTTCAAGTTACTTTGTTAGGAGATGGGAAGTGAACATTAACTCCTTCTCTGCCACACACAGAAGTGCGGTGGCTCTCACGTGTGTAAATCCTGACCCGTATTGCAGAGCTCAAGGATGAGCTTGCAATATTCCTCCGAGAGTATCAGAATAAGTTGGCTGAAAATTTTGAGGACGAAATGTTCATCCTCTCTCTCTCCTATCTGGCAGACATTTTCAGCCATTTGAATGAACTCAACTTGTCCATGCAAGGAATGTTTGCTAACAATCTTGTTTGTGCAGAGAAGGTAGACTCCCTCAAGAAGAAGCTCTCACTCTGGAATCGTCGAATCCAGGGAGGGAATGTGGGAAGCTTTCCTATGATGGACGATAAATTGGGGAATAAGACAGTCAGTCCCATGCTTGTAGAAAATATTGTTGCTCACCTCTCGCAGCTTGAGACCACCATGACAAAGTACTTTGCCAAGGATCAATAATTTCCAGAATGGATTCAGCATCCCTTCCTGGCAGACATGAGTGATGCTGACAACCTGAAGGAGGATCTTATTGATCTGCAGGTGAACCAGGGTTGTCAGACAAAATTCCGCACATTACCATTGTCTGGCTTCTGGTGTGATCAGTTGGTAGCGTACCCTGGACTGGCGAGGGCAGCGCTGGAGATGATCATTCCATTTCCAACTACCTATCTGTTTGAAAAGGCATTCTCCACCATGATCCAGATCAAAACAATTGCCCGGAACGGCCTTCAAGGTAGGCTGCTCCACGACATGAGGGTGGCTCTGACCAAAATGAAGACTCGATTTCAGAAACTAGTCGCACATAATCAATCAATCATTGGGGGCAAAC
This sequence comes from Chionoecetes opilio, assembly GCA_016584305.1. Lineage (NCBI taxonomy): Eukaryota > Metazoa > Arthropoda > Malacostraca > Decapoda > Majidae > Chionoecetes > Chionoecetes opilio. The sequence continues at coordinate 64,055 of JACEEZ010023388.1, read as the reverse complement.
GCCGTCGCCCACCCTACGACGCCACTCCCGGAGGTCACCACGCGCGAGTCCCCATGCAGGCTCCTTTCCCATACCAAGCAGTTCTCGACAGGAAGCATTAACTTGCCCCAGCCACGAGCCTTGTGGCGCCCCCTTGGCCTCCTCCACGCCGGATTGTCTCTTACAGATACAACCCGATGGGAAGGATCGGTTTCAGGGTAGCGTGCCACATGCCCATTTAGCCGAAGTTGACGCTGACGGACTATGCAGGTAATAGGCCTCGATTCAGTCTCACGGTGCAATCGCTGGTTTGACACGTAATCATCCCAGCGATACCCCATGATTCTGCGAAAACACTTATTACCAAAGGCATCGATTCGTCTCTTCAAGTCGCTATTTAGCGTCCATGTCTCACAACCATAGAGTAAGACGGGGATCACAAGCGACTTGAAGATCCGGATCTTTGTTCTCCTGCACAGGTACCGACAACGCCAAATACTCCAGCTGAGCGAGTCCATAACACCGTGGGCTATGCCAATCCGCCGTAAGACTTCTTGACGTGACTCGCCGTCATTATGGACTGCGCTACCAAGGTATGTAAAACTTTCCAAGATCTCAATGTCCTCGCCGCACGTATGAACAGACTGTACTGTTTCATCTAGTAAGCCTCTAAACACCTGGACCTTGGTCTTAAGCCAGGAGACCTCAAGTCCCAAAGGCTGTGCCTCCTCGGACAGACAGACAGACAGACACACTTATATATATATATATATATATTATATATATATATATATATATATATATATATATATATATATATATATATATATATATATATATATATATATATATATAACTTTCAAAGAAGGCATGTGAATGGTCAAGAAATTATTTAGCGGTTGTGATTGGTCAGCTTCCAAGTTTGTGTTGCTCCGTATCTTGTGTTTAGGCCTATTGTAGAAAATTCCATTATTTGGAAATGTAGCGAGTAGCAACTTCCTTTTTTCATTTTTAGTTAAGTAAGAGTAGTAGTAGTAGAAAGCTGCACTTGAGTATAACTAAAAGTACTGAAATATTTTTTTCAGTACTTTTTAAAGAGTAGATAACATAAGTGGTACTTAAGTATTTTACTTCGTTACTTTACATTACTGTAACTAATGATAATAACTAATAATAATTTATAGTGACTAGCATGCACTAATATACAAAGCACTCATTTTAGACCATCAAAAGATTGAAGTTTCTTTCCTCAATCATTTCCACACACCATGTCTCCATCCTCTTGACCATGTATGAAATCAGACACTACATACTTAAACTCTTCACGCCCACATCTTTCCTTAGCTATAAAAAAAACTGTACGTTGGCGAGCCATAAAATAGCAAAAAGTAACGGAACATACCAAATTTGTTAGTCGACAAGGATACTAAATAGATCATATCTATAAAATATTACTTATATTCAGTAAAAATCGTTTAATGTTAGCCAAATTACAATGGAAATTACGTTCTGGGTCTCAAGGGGTTAATAGTTCTCTCACGTTTTGCCAAAGTGCAAATATTAGTATTAGAATGATGAGTGGTTTTATTCATCTTAATATAAGCTTTTATAATGTCTCAACATTGATTGGGACATATAAATAAAGTGAATGATAACTTCTTCTTCTTTTTTTATTTAAAATTTATTCAACAATGCAATGTTTTCCAACAGAACTCCCCAGATGTCTGCAGAATAACTGGATATGTGAGAACTATGAAGTTCATGCAGTGCGGTGATCTGCTGGTTTACTATTCCCAAGAACCAAATATCAGAAGTCACAGCCAGAGAGAGAGAGAGAGAAAGAGAGAGAGAGAGAGAGAGAGAGAGAAGAGGAGAGAGAGAGAGGGAGAGAGAGAGAGAGATGAGAGAGAAGGAGAGAGAAGAGAGACAGAGGGAGAGGAGAGGAGAGGGAGGAGAAGGAGAGAGGAATGAGAGAAGGAGAGAGAGAGAGGAGGAGAAGAGAGGAGAGAGAGAGAGAGAGGAGAGAGAGAGAGAGAGGAGAGAGGAGAGAAGAGAAGAGAAGGAGGAGAGAGAGAGAGAGAGAGAGAGAGAGAGAGAGAGAACTAGATGAACATTTTTTTGTCAATATTGTCATTTATTTGTGACCCATCAATTTGTGACATCAGTGCATAACACTGCATATGTATAACATGCCGCATTTTTCATGATATATTCACTCCAAATAAAGTCAAAACTATGTTTCATTTGTTCTAATGTGTAGGATACCTTAACCTTTCATTAAATATTTGTTTTTCCTCTCTCTCTCTCTCTCTCTCTCTCTCTCTCTCTCTTCTCTCCCCTCTCTCTCTCCTCTCTCTCTCTCTCTCTCTCTCTCTCTCTCTCTCTCTCTCTCTCTCTCTCTCTCTCTCTCTCTCTCTCCTCTCTCTCTCTCCTCTCTCTCTCTCCTTCTCTCTCTCTCTCTCTCTCTCTCCTCTCTCTCTCTCTCTCTCTCTCTCTCTCTCTCTCTCTCTCTCTCTCTCTCTCTCTCAAATATGTAAAGGTGTTCAGGAATTTTTTTTTTTATATCTTTCTTTTAACCTATAGCACTTGTAGGCAGTGACCTCCAGGGCGGAGGCCATGAAGGTTCACATGAGGGCTATGATGAATGGCCCTCGCCTGTGCTGGTGCAGGCAGGATTTTTATAGTGGTGCCTGTGATTAGAGGCTCATATCCCACTATGTCCCCCGATGCACTTGCCGTTGAAGGTAGAGTTAACGGGCAGCATGTGGGTGATCGTAGGCCACTCGGCGGTTGTAGAAAGTTTTTCAGTGGATTTTGGCACCCTTCTGGGATTGAACTCTGCTCACTGAGCACGCCACTTGCAGGCTCTAACTACTCTGCCACCACCTCCCTTGTATTGTCACCTGAAAGTTGCTTCATATTACCCATTTCATATCTTTGTGAAGTGATTGATAGTGGCCCATTTGAAAATCTATGGAAGTGGCCTTTTTTTCGTTAGCCGTTTTATATTTTAAAGCAATGATGAAAAAAACCAGTCAAACCAATACAACATTCAGTAAAAAAACTTGTGAATAGAATTTCCTGGACACAAAATTGTTCTAGAGCAGGTATCCCCAAATTTTTCAATTCATCGACTCCTTCAGGGAATTCCTATTTGATTATAAACCTCTAAACGTTTATTATTTTTTCATTTAATTAATTTATCATTTATTCAATTTTTCTAAGATCTTCATTCTTGTGGCACTGTATGGTTTCTGGTAAAAAGGTAAGTTTTGTCTTTCACAAACACAGTCCATTGGCCCCAACCCGCCAATGGTTATGGTTAACAACCATGCTACAGCTCCTACTACCGGTACTGGTAGAAAGAAAAAATCACAAACAATATGTAAAACTTTTCCGAATGTCAGCTACTAACACCAAATACTAGACGAACCTCCAGTATTTTTTTCAGTATGCATCGACTCCTTTTTTTTTTTTTTTTTTTTTTTTTTTTTTTTTTTTTTTATTTATTTCTTTTTTTCTTTTTTTTTATTACCACCCAAGCATTTGTCAACTCTTTTTAGATCCCTAAAACATGTATCGACCCCCCAGAAGGTATCATCGACCCCTTGGGATCAATATTGCCCACTTTGGAGACTTTGTTGCTAGAGGGAGATTCTAGTTATGATTTGCATTTATTCACAGATGCCTCCTCAATGGCATATGTGGCTACGGCATACGTCGTACGAATTATGTCCACTACGCAGTGGCGGCTCGTGGTATAGGGCTGCAGAGCTGCAGCACCCCCAGAGACTCACTGCCAGGTGTATGGTTTCTTTAGAGACACAGCAGAATTGATACACTACTAACAAATCTATCATAATAAAAAGTCATTATATGTTATTTAATTGTTTTCAATACGTTAATAAGTGAATTTTCATTAAAACCAGACCAAAATTTCAGTTACTTTCATATATTATACTGTACGATTCTGTTTGCGCCGCCGCCGCGCTACTTGTGAAAACAATGAGCTGCAGTCAAAGCAGCGAAGTCTCGTCCCTCTCGTGTTTACAGTGTGTGTAGACGGTGTGGTTAAA
>JACEEZ010023388.1:52500-55000 GCA_016584305.1 Chionoecetes opilio | reverse complement strand
GCTATCAAATCGCTCACGGTTGTATTCCACAGTTTGAAGAAGGTACTGTTTTTGCTGAGAATCTGTGGTAATGATGTTTGCGAATCAGTCATCATCTTGACTCCCCGCTCAGCAATGTCTTTCCCACTACTTTTACATTGCTGACATATTCCAGGCCCTTGCTGTAGTCATCACTCCTTGGCCATGTCGCCACAGGTTGCAGAAGCCAGTCATACTCAATGCCAAGGGGTGTCAAGCAAAGATGACTCTCTGGACCAACTAGATCAGCCAGAGTCGTCTTGGCTGTAACCCTGAGGGAACATAGGTTTCCCTCGTCTGAAGCTTTTCTGGCTTCTCAGTGGCGTGCAGTTTTGGCAGCAATGTCCTGCTTCTCTTGTCACTGAGTCTGCTCCCGAAGAGAGCGAACGGCACAACCTCCTGTGTCAGGTACCACTTGTGGTTTTCAAGTTTTTGTAGCACTCCCTGAGCAATCTCTGGATCTTTTCTCTTGAACTTCATCATGCCCCTTCATGAACTGCAGATAAATTTGCAGGAGCATCTGCAGCAAGGTAGATGACACCACATGGGTGTATAGAACAGTCCTAGGAAGAGGTTGAGGCGTTCCAGCTTCACAACATTTTTCTTCATCGTACTCCAGCTGCTCAGAAAACATGAACATCTTCATAGAATACGGTTTCTGGCCATCCACCTGGCCTGATGAATGGCTCCAGGACGACTCCAGTGGATCCGCGGGGGGGTGTGTCTCCAAGGACGATCAGTGTAAGCTCACCATCTCACGGTAGTCAGCTCTAGGAGGCTTCCCCGCCCTCAGGATTTCCTGTAGTATTTCCTTGCACTCTTCTTCTTTTTATTAAAACCATTTTTGTCTGATGGACAGGGTTGTAGGGTTGTCTGTGGTAAGATCTGTCCAAACGTCCTTTACTGCTTGAACCAAGGATTCTCTGGGCTCTTGACCTTGCCAAACAGATTCTCCCATACAGCACCAACCAGCACTTCTAGAATGTGGTGTCTTGCAGGCCAGGTAAAACACCTTCCTGTCAAGCTGTTGCTCCCGAAGCTTGGCAGCTCCCCGATGTACTCCCCCTGTTTTCTGGCCGTTGTGTCAAACACAAGGGCAGTGATCACTCCAGTAAGCCCCCATGCCTCCAGCAAAATCCCTGGATGCCTCTGCCTGAGCCGTTCCGTTGAGCTGTCTATCACTGGTACTCCCAGTAGCTGCCTTCAGGATATGCAGTGGTCCTGGACAAGCACAGCCAAAAGTCTCTGACGTGGTCCCAGGATCACTTCCCAGGACATCTCTCAGCATCTTGCCCATCCCAGTGGAGAGCAGCATACTTGGGAGGGTCCTCGCTTTAAATGCTGCCATGTACTCCTGGCTGATGTGGTACCTTGTCAGCATCCTGTTCCGTATCGTTGTTGAGGTTGAGATGACAAACTTGTCCAGGTCAGCTCCAGCCTTTAATTTAGCAGAGACTAAGGCTGTCACTTGATTGTCAGACAATCCCAGACGATCAGCGGTACTTGCAGATGTCAACACACTCCATGACCCCCCTGGGGAAAAGTGAGAGTCACAGTGTCTTGGTGATGTGAACATCCAGGACGAGGTTGTTGGTAATCCATGTCCTCGCATTCCCTTCACTGTCGGTTGGGACAGCCCAGGTAGACACATCAGCAGCAGTCCTTCGCTGTGTGGCAGCTGAAAAATTGTAGAAAATTTTTTGACAAATTCATATCTTGTTTTCCTCCTCTGCTGCAGTCTTGCAGCCCTCTCTGCTTGCTGCTGGGACCGTGACTCAAATATCTTGTCATGACCAGACATGTGGGCCTTTCTCTCTGTCTTCTGATCCTGGGAGAACCTGATGTCCTTGTCCTTCTTCTCCCTTGATAGCAGTCGGTTTTCTCTCTATTTCCTGGATGGCATCTGAAGCTCCTATGTCGAACAGGCTATCTAATTCCAGGACAAAAGGGACTCCTTTTCCCTCCAGGGTCACCTGTTCTACCTTTATTCCTTGCTAGATCTCTGTGCTTTTTGTGAAGTGTCATGAAATGCTGGCTGCATTGTACTTGGTCCCTGGTCTTGATCCTAGCCATCTGCCAGAATGGGATGATAGCCCCACTGTTTTTATTGGCGAGGTCTTGATGCTTAGGATTCCCCTGTATTTTCTGGCAAACTCTGGAGATGGAGGAAGTACTGGAGGCCTGTCTGTTGGTGGGTTGGAGCCACTGATGCTGGATGATGGGTAGCCGATCAGGAAGGTTTCTGTAGGCAGATCTAGTAGCAGGTCGGCGTGACGCTTGTCTCTGGATTGCAGGTGGAGGTTCTGAGATGTCAAATTTGCGTCCTCGGAGCTCCTTGCTTACTGCCATAGTGAAGTTATCTTGTGAAGTATCTCTGGATTTGTTAGCAGGTTTCAACAGATCTGCAACAAACATAACAGACCATTAGATGTCATGCAAAAACCCTTGTGAATTTGTGACTAGAGTGAAATAAATTATATTT
>JACEEZ010023388.1:0-47500 GCA_016584305.1 Chionoecetes opilio | reverse complement strand
CTCACCGCTGATGGCACCTTTATCAACACCAGAGGAAGGGACACTGAGAACACTGTATTAAACTGTCTAATTTATTGGCGGAGGTCACATTACACTGTACTGATGGTGGTGGAGAGAGAGAGGCTCACATGGTGTTACACTGTCTTAATTTCTATGTCTCTCAACACTCGAGGCTTACGCGAGAATGACACACACACACACGGGTACTGACTTAATGCGAGGCGCTGACACACTCCTTAATCCATGGGCAGATCATAAAGGGCAGGCGCGTGGTGAAATAAATCCTTGTGCCCTTAGAGGCAAAGCTGAGTAGCGGCGTTCCAAGGACAGTTCTTCCTCTCTAGTCCCTCTCACCTCTCTCCCCACCTGCGCTTCTCCCAAGGTCACTTCGCCCGCACAATGCTGCCTTGACGCGACATCAGAAACAACCTTCAACCCTTCGTCACCCTCCCCACACATACTTTCAAGCACACCACACAGTCTCATCTGAACAACATACACACCTACTCGTATCCCTCATACACAAATGACCTCCACTACATTCATACAGTTCACACAAACCGACTACACATTAACACAACTGATTACTCCTGGGATGAGGCTCCTCAAGCCCCCACGGGCCCCCACTGCCGTCACTACCCCCCTTAACCTCACAAATACACACAGACAGACGGACATTTCTCCGCGGGCGTAACATTATTATTATTATTATTATTATATGGTTGTGTGTGTCCTGTCTGAGTGTGTGGTTGTAGTTTGTGAGGATACTACTGCCCTAATTTCCTTTCTTTACTGCATGGATAGTATCTCATTGTCTCCTTCCTCCCTTATTTCCTTCCTCCTATCCTTTCCGCCCTCCTTCCTTCCTTCCTTCTTTATTTCCTTCCTCCTATCATTTGTGTCCACTTGCCCTCCTTCCTTCCTTATTTCCTTCCTCCTATCATTTCTCTCCTCTTTTCCTCCTTCCTTCCTTTCTTTCTCCAATTTTCCTTCCCTTCTTACTTCAGTTATTCCTTTTTATACATCCTCCCTTCATTCCTTCCACAAAACTCATAACATTTCAAAATATCACGAGTTTTCCACACAAATTTTTCTTTCTATGAGTCACCCTTAAAAATACAAGTTTTCTATGATAAGAATTTAATAGAAAAAATATTACATTTTTATGGTATACAGATGTAATTTTGATCCATTACGCCAGATAAAGCCCGTCAAGAACAAGGCATCGCCGTCACTGTCACTTCATCTAATGTCTGAACTGCCTTAAGGTCTGTCACAATGGCATCCTTATAGTGCAGCAGATATGTCAAACGATTGTGGGTTTGGTGGTAAAAGCACCAAAATTGGCACAAATCATGCCAAGAACATATCAATTGATTTTGGCTATAGTGCCAAGCCAGATTTTTCGTTGTTCTAGAAATTTGGCCAAAAATCCAAGATGGCCGCCACCGCTGGTTGTGAAATTTTAAAATCGCAATATCTTTGCCAATAATTGACATAGAAAGTTGTATAAGGTGTCTATATCTATGTTTTCATACCCATAGAAACTGATTAAAGACTGATTGAACATAAAATGTTCCAGTGTTAGTATAAGTGGAATATGACTGCCAAAATGTGTAGATTTTGTGTAGCGCCTACTACCTTGACGTTGATGTGATTTTCATCAAATTCTGTAATGGTCACTGTTTCACTCACATTGCCGCACTGTGGGCACAAAAAAATTAACAGCTCCGGCAGTCCCCGGGTTAACAGTTCTCTGCTTCTGAATTTTGTGAGGTCCAGAAGGTTGAGAATTGCAGGTTCTTGGTATCAGAGACCAGAGCTGCACCGCTGGACAAAAGTGGACATAGTATAGTAATGCCAGAGGGGTAGCTAAGGAGATCGACCACGTCCTCGTTAGTACTCGTTGGAGGATCCTCCAGAACTGCAGGGTTTACCTGAGTGCTGAGTTCTTTGGAAGAGATCACAGACTTATTGTTGCTACACTTAAGCTTCATGTCAAGTCCAGAAGAATCTCAAGAGGTAACCATACTGTGTTTCATCTTGAGAAACTGAAGGACTTGACATGTGCCAAAGACTACTGTATACTGGACTTGCTACTCAGTTTGGGCTATTTCCAGTGGAGGCCAGTTTTGCGATTCCTGACATTTTCGAACATCACCCCCATCTCCCTTCCTATGGTTTATCAGTATAAATGATATACCGTTATCTGCGTAAATGTTTGTTCTACAATATTATCAAATGAAAAACAGTAAAATACACTAAAGAAATGCCATTACGAGAGAGTGAAGAAATATGCATGAACTTAATATTCTCTTAAACTCTTCGCCATTTAATATTTTGCGAGAAAACATTTTACATGAAACATATCAATAAAAGCGGAATGTTATTAGCTTTCCATCGATATATTTCGTTTTCTGATAAATGAATTAGTACTATTCATAAATTAGCGTTAACTAAATAAATAACCTCATTAATCGGGAAAATTACCAGATTGATGATGTAATTGTTTTGGTAAACGATAATTTAAGCATGGTTCTAACTAATTTATCAGAAAACGAAGTATATCAATGGAAAGCTAATAAAATTCCGCTTTTATTGATATGTTTCATGTAAAAAGTTTTTACGCAAAATATTAAATGGCGAAGAGTTAAGTGAATATTGAGTTCATGCATATTTCTGCACTCTCTCATAATGACATTTCATTAGTGTATTTCACAGTTTTTTATTTGATAATATTACAGAGCAAACATTTACAAAGATAACAGTGTATCATTTATACTGATAAACCATAGTCTACTGTATTCATGGAACACTTTTTTACTTGCCGATCCGATTGATGATGTTATATTTTTAGTTAACGCTAATTTATGCATGGTTCTAATTCATTTACCAGAAAACGAAATATATAAATGGAAAGCTAATGAAAATTCGCTTCTATTGATATGTTTCATGTAAAAAGTTTTCTCCCAAAATATTAAATGGCGAAGAGTTTAAGTGAATATTGAGTTCATGCATATTTCTTCACTCTCTCATAATAACATTTCTTTAGTCTATTTTACTGCTTTTTATTTGATAATATTATAGAACAAACATTTTCGAAGATAACGGTATATCATTTATACTGATAAACCATAGGAAGAGAGATGGGAGTGATGTTCGAAAATGTCAGGAATCGCAAAACTGGCCTCCACTGGCCATGGGCGGGTTGGCGCGGGGCACGAGTAGCAAGTCCAGTATAGAGTAGTCTTTGCATGTGCCCATGAGTATGCAGTGGCAGTCTCAAGTCGGTTTGATGTGCTCAGTGCCCTCGAGGACCCTGTAGAACTGTGGGATACCTTCAAACGTGAAACTCTACAGGCTGCCAAGGTGTATTGGGGAGCGCCCGAGGTCAAGGCGTGGTTTTGTCTCGACGGAGACGCTGGAGAAAATTGAGAGTCGCGCTGCCAGGCTGGCTGGGAACCAGGACCAGCACAGGGCTCTGTCACGCCGGACTAGAACCCTCCTGGGGAGAGACAAGGAGAGGTATGTCAGGAGCCTCGTTGAGGATGTCGAGGGCCATTTGAACTTTGAACGCTAATAACCTCCGACCCGCCTACCGAGCCCTGAAGAAGCTCCGTTCCAAGTCTCCATCTCGGGCGAGTGCTATTCGAGCAGCAGATGGGCGCCTCGTGTCGGACATGGATGGGCAGATGGCTCGTTGGGCTGAGTACTTTGGGCAGTTGTTCACGGTGGACCCTCCAATTGAGCAGCTTCACACCACTGGGTTACAGGCAGTGGATGCCGATCCTCCCATTGACGAAACTGCATCCTCTCTTAACAAAGTCAGAGAGGCTGTAGCAAAGTTGAGGGGTGGAAAGGCAGCTGGTGTTTGTAATATCAGTGCGGAGCTCCTCAAAGCTGGGGGTGAGGCCATGATCCGCGGGTTGCATGCTGTCCTGACTGCCATGTGGCAATCAGGTACCATTCCTCCTGACTGGAAAAGGGGGCTGGTCGTCCCGATCTGGAAAGGGAAAGGGGACCGTCAGGACTGCAACAATTACCGCGGTATTACACTGCTCAGCGTGCCAGGCAAGGTGCTAGCCCATCTATTGCTGACACGGATCCGCAGTCATCTACTGAAGCATCAGAGACCTCAGCAGTCTGGGTTCACGCCTGGTAATTCAACAACGGACCGTATCCTAGCGCTTCGTGTCCTCGTGGAACGCCGACGTGAGTTTCGATAGGGGATGCTTGCAGCCTATGTTGATCTCAAGAAGGCGTTTGACTCAGTGCATCGTGAGTCACTCTGACTCGCGACTTCGCGGGATTCCTGCAAGGACTATTGGTTTGATGACTGGTCTGTACTCTGGGACTGAGAGTGCTGCGAAGTGTGGGGGAGGTGTATCCAGCTTCTTTCCTGTTAATACAGGAGTGAGGCAAGGGTGCGTCCTTGCCCATCACTTTTCAACACTTGTATGGACTGGGTATTGGGCAAAGTTGTAGATCAAAGTGATTGTGGAGCATCCCTCGGCAACACCGAGATCATTGATCTTGTTTTTGCCGATGATGCAGTAATCTTTGCTGGGTCGCTGGAGATCCTGGTGATGGCTCTCGAGGCGCTGCACGAGGAAGCAAAGCATAAGAACATACATAAGAAAGAGCATAAGAAAATAAGGAAGCTACAAGAGGCCGCGAGCCCTGCACGTGGTAGTTCCTGTCTCCTAACACTACTTACATCCACCTTTCATTCCCATCCATGAACCTATCCAGCTCCTCTTTAAAGCTCCCTAATGACTCCGCACTAACTACCTGTCTACTGAGACCATTCCATTCATTCACCACCCTATTTGTGAACTAGTTTTTCCCTATTTCCTTTCCAAATCTACGCTTTTCCAGCTTGAATCCGTTACTTCTTGTTCTACCCTGGTTAAAAGCCGTAAGAACTTTTCCTACCTCTCCTTTATTAAATTCCTTTATCCACTTAAAAACTTCTATCAGATCGCCCCTTACTCTGCGTCTCTCGAGTGAGTGTAATTTTAATAACTTCAATCTCCTCTCATAACTAAAGTTACGCATCCCTTGTATCATTTTGGTCATCCTTCTCTGAACTGTTTCTAACAACACTATATCCATCCTATAATATGGAGACCAAAACTTGACCGCATAGTCTAGATGAGGCCTGACTAGAGCCAGATAAATCTTTAGAATAACTTCCGCACTTCTACTTTTAACACTTCTGGTAATGAATCCTAATACTCTATTAGCTCTATTTCTGGCCTCAATACATTGTTTCCTAGGTCGGAGGTCTGGGCTCACCCTCACTCCAAGATCTTTTTCACCTTCTGATCTTTTCAGCGATACATTGCTTATGGTGTATCTATTACCAGGGTTTTTTCTACCAACATTCATAACGCTGCATTTATCAATATAAAATTCCATCAGCCATCTGACTGCCTACTCGTTAAGTTTATCTAAGTCTCCCTGCAATATGTTTACATCAGACTGTGATCCAATAATCCTACCTAACTTAGTATCATCAGCAAACTTGCTGATATCACTGCTAATCCCACTATCCAAGTCGTTGATGTAAATAGAAAATAGTAATGGACCCAAAACAGACCCTTGTGGAACTCCACTTGTCACCAGTCCCCATTCAGATTTAGAACCATTAATTGTAAGCCTTTGGGACTTGAGGTCTCCTGGCTCAAGACCAAGGTCCAGGTATTTGGAGGCTTACTAGATGAAACAGTACAGTCTGTTCATGCGTGCGGCGAGGACATTGAGATCTTGGAAAGTTTTACATACCTTGGAAGCGCAGTCCATAATGACGGCGGGTCACGTCAAGAAGTCTTACGGCGGATTGGCATAGCCCACGGTGTTATGGACTCGCTCAACAGGAGTATTTGGCGTTGTCGGTACCTGTGCAGGAGGACAAGGATCCAGATCTTCAAGTCTCTTGTGATCCCTGTCTTACTCTCTGGTTATGAGACATGGACACTAAATAGCGACTTGAAGAGACGAATCAATGCCTTTGGTAATAAGTGTCTTCGCAGAATCATGGGGTATCGCTGGGATGATTACGTGTTAAATCAGCGATTGCACCGCGAGACTGAATCGAGGCCTATTACCTGCATAGTCCGTCAGCGCCAACTTCGGCTATATGGGCATGTGGCACGCTACCCTGAAACCGATCCTTCCCATCGGGTTGTATCTGTTAGAGACAATCCAGCGTGGAGGAGGCCAAGGGGGCGCCCACAAGGCTCGTGGCTGGGGCAAGTTGATGTTTCTTGTCGAGAACTGCTTGGAAAGGAGCCTGCATGGGGACTCGCGCGTGGTGACCCCCGGGAGTGGCGTCGTAGGGTGGGCGAGGCGACGCGCCCCCCGGCGTATGCCCCCAATGATTGATTGATTGATACGGTAGCTACATAGTAATGATGGACCGAATATTCGCATTTGCATTCGCAATTGCAAATATTCGCATATTTTTCAATATTCGCATTCGTATTCGCACTCCCACTCGTAGTTGTTTGCAAATATGCAAATATTTTCCAAAATCAATATACTTACAAAAAAAAAAAAAAAAAAAACAAATGAACATAATATTACGCAAGCAAACATATAAATAAATTAATAGTTTAGCCGAGCGTTAGTTAAAAGAATGGGGTGAGGAGGCGTAGTGGTAGCCAAGGCCAAGGTATAGTCCCTTGAACACTAACTCCATTCTCCACCCTTCAACAGAGTATAGCAGCCGGTACTATCAAGGTCACTGTTACTGAACTCAACTCATTGCCTCGTGCGCTATACTGCAGTAATTAAGCATCTCTGTCACTCACGAGCACAATCAAGATCTTTTGAAAGAGAACAGTGTTGCAGCAATCTACTGCGTAATGGCGTCCAGTCACACCAGTGTGGTTTGGGATTATATCGAGATTATCTTTAGTGATATTGCACAGAGTAAACTTTGCAATAATAATTATTCATGTAAGATATTATCATGTAAGCATTCGTGTAAGAGTGGGTCCTCGTCCCGCAACCTGGCAACATAGAAAATTGAATGGAATTTACTTAAATATTCATATTTTTATGGCTGAACTCTTACAATACATACAAAATATATCAGTTACCTGTATGATATCAAAAATAGTGTATTACTTGAAATGTTATGTAATATTCACAATTCGCATTCGCATTCGCGAATATTTAAACCAAATATTCGCATTCGCATTCGCGAATACGTAAAATAGACATTCGGTCCATCACTACTACATAGATACATTGGTAGATAGATAGATAGACGATGACGTCTCAAAGGCAATAATCAGAACACGTGAAAAATAAACAGAAGTCATGAACCAAAAAACACCCAACCTAAAATTCTAAAAAGAATAATACAAAAAACGAAAATCCAAAGTGTACTCACGAGCATCTTGAGTCCCTGTGTAGCAATGCCTGGCCAGCGTCAGTCCCTGTGTAGCAATGCCTGGCCAGCGTCAGTCCCTGTGTAGCAATGCCTGGCCAGCGTCAGTCCCTGTGTAGCAATGCCTGGCCAGCGTCAGTCCCTGTGTAGCAATGCCTGGCCAGCGTCAGTCACTGTGTAGCAATGCTGGCCAGCGTCAGTAATGTGTAGCAATGCCTGGCCAGCGTCAGTCCCCCCGTTAGCAATGCCTGGCCAAGCGTCAGTCCCTGTTTTAGCAATGCCTGGCCAGCGTCAGTCCTGTGTAGCAATGCCTGGCCAGCGTCAGAAAACTGTTAAAATGCCTGGCCAGGTCAGCCCCCTGGTAGCAATCCTGGCCAGCGTCGTCCTGTGTACAATCCGGGCCGGGCCCGTAGTCCCTGTGTAAATGCCTGCCAGCGTCGTCCTTGTAGCAATCCCCGGGCCAGCGTCAGTCCCTTGTACAATGCCTGGCAAGCGTCAGTCCCTGTGTAAAATGCCTGGCCAACGTCAGTCCCTGTGTAGCAACCCTGCCGCGTCAGTCCCTGTGTGCAATGCCGGGCCCCGGGTCAGTCCTGTGAGCAACCCCCGTCAGTCCCTTGTACAATGCCGGGCCCGTCAGTCCCTTGTAGCAAGCCGGCCAGCGTCTCCCTGTTAGCAATGCCTGGCCAGGGGGTTAACTGGTAGAAATGCCTGGCCAGCGTCAGTACTTGTACAACCTGGCCAGGTCAGTAACTGTGTAGCAATGCCTGGCCACGTCAGAACTGTGTGAAATCCCTGGCCAGCGTCAGTAACTTGTAGAATGCCTCCAGCGTCAGTAACTGTGTAAATGCCGGGCCACGAGTAACTGTGTAGCAATGCCTGGCCAGCGTCAGAAAATGTGTAGAAATGCCTGGCCAGCGTCAGAAACTGTTAGCAATGCCGGCCAGCGTCAGAACGTGTACAATGCCGGCCAGCGTCAGTCCCTGTGTAGCAATGCCTGGCCACGTCAGTCACTGTGCAGCAATCCCTGGCCAGCGTCACCCCTGTTAGCAATCCTGGCAGCGTCATCCCTGTGTAGCAATGCCTGGCCAGCGTCAAAAACTGTTAGAAATGCCGGGCCAGCGTTCAGTAACTGTGTGAAATCCCGGGGCCACGTCAGAAAACTGTGTAGCAATGCCTCCCAGCGTCAGTAACTGTGTAAAATGCCTGGCCAGCGTCAGAAACGGGTGTAGCAATCCTGGCCACGTCAGAAAACTGTTAGCAATGCCGGGCCAGCGTCAGTAACTTGTAAAACCCTGGCCACGTCAGAAATTGTGTAGCAATGCCTGGCCAGCGTCAGTAACTGTGTACAATCCCTGGCCGGGGTCATAACTGTGTGGGAAGCCTGGCCACGTAGAAACTGGGTAGCAATCCCTGGCCAGCGTCAGTAACGTGTGCAATGCCTGGCCGCGCATAACTGTGTAGCAATCCCTGGCCAGCGTCATAACGTGTACAATGCCTGCCAGCGTCAGTAATGTGTCAATGCCTGGCCAGCGTAGAAAATGTGTAAAAATGCCTGGCCAGCGTCAGAAACTGTGTAGCAATCCCTGGCCAGCGTCACCCAGGCTGTGAACACCCAGAAAAATACCGGGTTAATCCCTGCCCCACAAATATAGCCTCCTGGAAGGTGTAAAAATAGAAAAAACCCCCTTCACGCCCTTTTTCCTTTCTTATAAAAATGTCGTTGTTACCCAAAAAATTACGAAAAGTAACAAAATAAAATCAAATGAGCTGTGGACAAGGGATACTAAAAAGGTCATACATAAAATTTTCTTATTTCACTAAAAAAAACGTCTAATGGTAACCAAAATTTAATGGGAAATTACGTTGGGGGTTTTAAAAGGGGTTAAACTCGAGATTATAACTAAAGACAACTTCGTGGGTTCCTCCAAAAACAAAAAGTACCAGACCCATAACAGGGGGGGTTCGGTGTTAAAGATCCGTTTGGGATTGACTCCGATTACAATCTCCTTTCACCTCTACTACAACAAAGTCCTGAAGTAAAATAATATAGCAGTTAGTTTTAAAAATAATATACAAGTATAGGGGTCCAGTCTGGCCCCCCTTTTCTTTTGGCTCAGTTCGCGGGTGGAATGGGCAGCGGAGCTCAAATCTTTTAAAAAAAACCTATCTACAGAAGTTACAGAAGTCTACAACAAGCAAAAGTAGTTTTTTGTAAAACCGAAGTTTATTTAGCTCAAATTAAATCATTTCGTAAATTAACCATTAAGGGCTTGTTTTCTAAAAGCAAAATGTTTGTTACACAGACCCCCATTGTTTTTTACAGCACTACATGCATGTTTAAAAATTTTTTATCAAACCGACAATTTTAAAACTTACCTAAATTTCATTAAGGGCTTTTTTTTTTTACGCAAAAAAGTTTGTTGGCACAACCCCCATTTATTTTGACAGCACTACATGCATGTCAAATTTCAGCTCAATCCGACAATATTTAGGAGTAGTTATTCACTTTTTGGCTTAAACTTGGATCCACGGGTCTTATGGTAAGATGCAGCTCGCTTCGCTCGCTGCCAATAATCATAGAATAATAGCTTGGTCTTCAGAAACGTGTCTGATCAAGTACTGCATCAAGTATAGGCGTCCAGCCTCTCAACCCGATATAACCAAGCTACCAGATAATAGTTATGAAAGCTGAGTTTACCATCGTGTTCATAATACATTGCTGCATATCATGAGTATAAAAAAAATACAGTAAGACTACACTAATATTAAGATAATTAAAGGAAAGTAAAAGAGTGTATAAACATTATTTCTTGCTTATTTTGCTTCAACTCGCTCTAACTCCATAAGCTTTGGTCACATTCAATTTTCAAGAACTGTTTCAAAATCCTTATACTTTTCCGCTTCCTGTGGTATGTAGCACGTACCAATAAGGAAAAGAGTAGGTGGTCAAAATGGCTAAGAAAGTTAAAACTACTACTGCAAACTGGCACAGTGACGGGTGAGCATTGCTCCCTATATAGGAGAGACTGTTTTCGGGAGAGCTATCAGAGGCTCCACCCGTCACGGCACCAGTTTGAAACAGTTTAACTTTCTTAGCCATTTTGACCACCTACTATTTTCCTTATTGGTACGTGCTACATACCACAGGAAGCGGAAAAGTATAAGGATTTTGAAACAGTTCTTGAAAATTGAATGTGACCAAAACATATGGAGTTAGAGCGAGTTGAAGCAAAATAAGCAAGAAATAATGTTTATACACTCTTTTACTTTCCTTTAATTATCTTAATATTAGTGTAGTCTTACTTTAATTTTTTTATGCTCCTGATATGCAGCAATGTATTATGAACACGATGGTAGGCTCAGCTTTCATAACTATTATCTGGTAGCTTGGTTATATCGGGTTGGAGTACAACATTTCAATGCACTGAAAACCTAAAAGTCCGCCTACTCTTGTGATAGTCAGTCATGACTTTATTTTTTACCCTATTGAGTTATGAATGGCGTGTTGTTGTTGAACAATCACTGCCTGATTTACTGATGCAAACAAAATAGGCCTATCTTGTGTAAGAGATGAGTAAAGCCAAGAAATATGAATATTTTTCTGAGGCAACGCAAGGGTTTTGGGTTGCGGCGAGGCAAGTACCACCACCATCGCCACCCAGCCCGAGTCTATCAGCCAATCAGCGACGTCCTTACAAACTCGGCTAGGCATCGAGCAGCTCCCAGCCCAGGAATCCAGCTTAAGTGAATAGACTATAGTAGTAGTAGTAGTAGTTTTAGAGACTCGCAAATAAGCGGGCTTTTTGTTACCTCTTTTTTCCCCTTGGCCAGTCCTTTGTGATGTATAAAAAAATATATATATATATATCAAGTATAGGCGTCCAGCCTCTGGCCCCTTTGCTTTTGGCTCAGTTCTTGCGGCTGGAACGTGGCATCGAGCCACGTTCCAGCCAATTAACTCATTACGTGAATTACTCATTAAGGGCTTGTTCTACGCAAAAATTTTGTTTCACAAACCCCCATTGATTTTGACAGCACTACTTGCATGTCAAATTTCAGCTCAATCCGACAATATTTAGAAGTAGTTTACGCTAATTACTCATTAAGGGCTTGTTTGACGCAAAAAGTTTCTTGCAACGACCCCCATTGATTTTGACAGCACTACTTGCATATCAAATTTCAGCTCAATCCGACAATATTTAGGAGTATTTATTCACTTTTTGGCGGAAACTTGGTTCCACGGGTCTTATGGTAAGAAGCAGGTCGCTTCGCTCGCTGCCAATAAAAGTAATGATATTGATCAGTAGTGGTGAAAACAATAAATGATGGTTCCATATAAGGCGATAAGGCGATAAGGCGATACACTCGGTGGGGCTTTATCTGTAGAGGTGTTGGTTGACTTCAGGATACTGATAAGGATGAACATCATGCAGGTGTTATCTTTCATTGAGAGAGAGAGAGAGAGAGAGAGAGAGAAGAGAGAGAGGAGAGGAGAGAGAGAGAAGAGAGAGAGAGAGAGAGAGAGAGAGAAGAGAGAGAGAGGAGAGAGAGAGAGAGAGGAGAGGAGAGAGAGAGAGAGAGAGGAGAGAGAGAGAGAGAGAGAGAGAGAGAGAGAGAGAGAGGAGAGAGAGAGAGAGAGAGAGAGAGAGAGAGAGAGAGAGAGATTCTAATTCTAAACGAGATAAGAACACTAACTACTACTACTACTATTTCAACTGAAACCACTACTGTTACTACTGTTACCACTACTACTATTACTACTGTTACCACTACTACGTACTATTATAGAGGGGAGGGTAGCAGGGGGGGGGGGGGAAGCTAACCCAAGACTGTGTAGTGTTGGGGTGACCTCCAACCTCCCTCCCCCTTGTGTGTGTGTGCTCTTGATTGGGGTCTGCGGGATGACCTCAACCTGATGACTGACACACACACACACACACACACACACAGACAGATTAGATTATGACTTAGACCAATTATTTATTTTTGGACTAATATACATACTTAACAATCTGACCACATAAAGATATAACAAACAAACTGTAAGTCCAGAAATAGAAAATCTCAAATAATGGCAAATTGTCGGTTAGTCCAAATAATGATACATAACAAAATGTGTAAAACATTAATTGTCATGACACGAACAGGTGGCAAAGGTAATATCCATACAACACATACAGGTGCAAAATTGTCGGTTATATACCTTTTGATATATTCATGACACACATACAGGTGCAAAATTGTCGGTGGCAGGAACAGTGGCAGGAAACACGGGTGGTTCAGGTGTTAAAGATCATGTTTGTGGATCTGACTCCGTATTACAATCTCCTTGCACCTCTACATACAACAAAGTCCTGATGTATAATAATATAAACAACATGATCCATGACACACATACCTTATGCATACAGGTGCAAAATATTCTGAAATTTTTTACAAGATTCATAATGGCTATATTTACCGTTAAATAGCTCCTCAAGACAAGTCAGGCCTACAGTGGAAGACAGGGAAGTTGGCGTTGTACTGCGACCGCCAACATGTTTACCCACGTTCCTAAGAAAATCCCAATTCATTTCGCATTTATAACACACCAAAATGATATTGTAACTTACCCCTGCTAGTATTGTGTTATGTTCTCTATCTTTTTGATGACTGACTGCAATCTACGTGGAAAGGAGTCCACTATGTTATGCAAAATTCAGGTTTCAATTTTTTTCCACACGGAGGACAAGGCGGCCTTAAGCTTGGGTACTGTACTAGTATCCTTTTCTCTTAGCTACTTTTTCATTAAAGTTTTTAATGCAATTTAAGTCAGGACTGTTGCTTGGCCAGTCTTTAATATAATCAACTGCACAGTCATCAAACCACTGCTTCACTAATTTGCTAGTGTGAGCAGGAGCACCATCTTGCATGAATGTTTCCGCCTGGCACTTGTCAAAGCACTCTTCTAAGTTTTCATATAATAATATATCCAGGTACCTGACACTATCAACTGTTTCACCTTTTTCAATAAAATGTACATTTTCAACACCGTAGTACGTGAAAGCCACTCATACCATCACTGACTGAATCAGGGTGTTTCACTGTTTTCACCGAAATTTGGGGTCGTAACGATCAGCATTTTTCGGCCGTCGCACTCGACCATGGGCTGTTCCTGTCACTGTGAAGTTGTTTTCATCAGACCACAAGATCTTTCTGACCTTGTCAAGAGGCCAGGATGCACATTTCTTGGCAAAAGACAAGCGGTTAGTCTTGTGGCGTGCTGTGAGTAGTGGTTGTGAGCAGCAACTCGTGATAGAAAGTCGAGATCTTTACGGATGTAGCGAGACACGCTCCTTAAGGTGGGGTCACACGACAGCTTTTTTTGAGAATATTTAGCCGGCAATATTCAGCCAAGGCGATTTCTTGCCGAGTTCTGGCCACACGGACTTTCACAGAGCTAGCCGAGTTTTAACGCCAATTTTCGCTTCTCGTTTTAATCGGCGCGGGAGCCAAGCCGTATCTGAAGAAGCGTCTTTGGAAAAATAGGGATAAATAGGGAGAAACTGGTTCACAAATAGGGTGGTGAATGATTGGAATGGACTCATGTTATGGAGGCGTCAATCAGCAGCAATAAGATGGTCCAGTCCAGTCCCTAAAAAGGTAGAAAGCCAACCAAAAAAATAGGGAAGACCATCACTGACTCACGAAATCCTTCTAAGCCTTTTATATCCTTCAAAATGTTTAAAAAAATGTACAAGACTTCACAATTCGTATTGTAATCGGTTCTTGCCACTATGTAGTTGTTTATTTCATCTTCTGTATATTGAATTAGAGCGTGCATTAAAATGAATGTCAAATAATATGCGTTGGTGGTGGTTTCACGGTTTGAATTTGCCCAAAACTCGGGAATTTTCAGCCAACAAACACGAACATGTTCGTCTTGACTCAATGTTGGTAATTTTAGCCGATTTCGAGCCGGATTGGTCTTGCTGGCTGAATATTGCCGGAAAAAGTGCTCGTGTGACTACGGCTTTACACACACTGTACCCAGTAAAGGTGGGGTCACACGACAGCTTTTTTTGAGAATATTTAGCCGGTAATATTCAGCTAAGGTGATTTCTTGCCGAGTTCTGGTCACACGGACTTTCACAGAGCTAGCAGAGTTTTAACGCCAATTTTGGCTTCTCGTCTTAATCGGCGCTGGACCCAAGCCGTATCTGAAGAAGCGTCTTTGGAAAAATAGGGATAAATAGGGAGAAAATTGTTCACAAATAGGGTGGTGAATGATTGCAATGGACTCATGTTATGGAGGCGTCAGTCAGCAGCAGACAGCAGTAAGATGGTCCAGCCCAGTATTCCCTAAAAAGGTGAGGCAGCCAACAAAGAAAATAAGGAAAACCATCCCTGACTCACGAAATCCTCCTAACAGCTATACATCCGCTAAAGAGTTACTAAAAGTGTACAAGACTTTAACAATTCGTCTTGGAATCGTTTCTTGCCACTATGTACTTGTTTATTTCAG
Organism: Chionoecetes opilio; assembly: GCA_016584305.1. Classification (NCBI taxonomy): domain Eukaryota; kingdom Metazoa; phylum Arthropoda; class Malacostraca; order Decapoda; family Majidae; genus Chionoecetes; species Chionoecetes opilio. The sequence continues at coordinate 32,597 of JACEEZ010023388.1, read as the reverse complement.
CTTCTGTATTTTGAATTATATCATGCAGTAACAATCAACGTCAATTAATATTCGTTGGTGGTAGTTCCACGGTTTGAATTTAGCCAAAACTTGGCAATATTTAGCCAACAAACACCAGCAGGTTCGTCTTGACTCAAAGTTGGCAATTTTTGCCGAGTTTGACTTGGATTTGTCTTCCTGGCTGAATATTGCGGGAAAAAGTGTTCGTGTGACCGCGGCTTTACTGTGGGTTTATTGACTTTAATTCTCTTGCTGTTTTGGTAGGAGATTTCACTAGCTGTCTTCTGATAATATTCAAAGTTTTCTTTGAAACTTTTCTTGCCTTCAGGACGAGACAAGTGCGTTAAGCCGCGGTCACACGAGTAACTTTTCTGGCAATATTCAGCCGGCAACACAAACACGGCCCAAACTCGGCTAAAATTGCCCTGTTTTTTTAAGACAAGCATGTCGGTCTTTCTCGGCAAGCATATTGCTGAAATTCCCACCACCAATGGATATTATTTAACATTCATTTTTAATGCACGCTCTAATTCAATATACAGAAGCTAAAATAAACACCTACATAGTGGCAAAAACCGATAACAATACGAATTGTGAAGTCTTCTACATTTTGTTAAACATTTTGAAGGATATAATACACTTAGGAACATTTTCATGAGTCAGGGATGGTTTTCTATTTTCTTTGTTGGCTGTCTACCTTTTTAGGGGATACTGAACTGGACCAACTTATTGTTGATCACTGATGTTTGATGTTTGATGTTTTTTCACACTGACGCGCTTCCATGCACAAAAATCCATTTCAATCATTCACCACCCTATTTGTGAACCAGTTTCTCCCTATTTATCCCTATTTTTCCAAAGATGCTTCTTCAGATACGGCTTGAGAAACCGAAATTGGCATTAAAACTCGGCTACCTCTGTGAAAGTCCGTGTGACCAAAACACGGCAAGGTATTGCCTTTGCTGAATATTGCCGGCTGAATATTGACGGAAAAGTTGCTCGTGTGACCGCGGCTTAAGCCTCTTTCAAACATTCTAGAGTAGCGCGCCGAATTGTGGCGACTCGTTACTCGCGAAAACACGTGGGCCCACTCGTAGGTACTCGTGGATAGTCGCCATCAAGTCGTATCAAGTAGTGAGAGTCGTGGCAGGGTCGCAAGGTGTCATGGGTATGCGTGCGAGGGGCTGGAAATTTTGGACATGTTCAAAATCTGCCCGCGCAACGTCACGACTTTTGGATGCATAGCGGATGCGTAGCCGGGTCGTAACTACTAGTGTCAACTCATAGCGACTCGTCATTTATCGTAGTGACTCGTTGCCTATTCGTAGTGACTCTAAGTAGTGACGTAGTGACTCATTCGTATTGACGGTTGCTCCGTAGTGTAGTAGTTAGCACGCTCGGTTCACAACCGCAAAGTCCCGGGTTGGATCCACGGGCGGAGCGGAGAAACACGGGCGGTCTCCTTAAAAACACCACTGCCCCTGTCCACCCACTAGTGAATGGGTACCGGGTGTTAGCCGGGGGTTTGTGACGTACCCGCCTCCCGGGGTGAGGTGCAGATGACTGTATCTCACACGAGGATAAAGATTCCCCTCCCAGATCAGTCAGGTCAAGCCACCGGGTCGTACAAACTCGTAGCAAACTCTTGCAATGTCGTAGCAACTCGTAAACGACTCATAGCAACTCATAGCGACTCGTAGCAATTCGTCATAAAAAAAAATTGAAATTTCTACCAATTCGTAGTGACTCGTACAGATTCGTGGAGACACCTTTTAAGTACTCGTAACTATGCGTACAAACTCTTAGCAAAGTCGTAACAACGCGTACTAATTCGTGATTGGGTACACGAGAAACAGTGTTGGCCTTGTTGGGTGTCAGTGTCACCTTTTTTCCACGAGTAGACGCCGATTTGGGATTCGGCGCTACTCGGCTTGCTACTCTAGAATGTGTGAAAGGGACTTTAGATTTTCAATAGTTGGCGATAATCGCGATTTCTTAACCGATTTGCTCAACCGTTCGTTGAGCTAACCCAGTCTCCCTCACAATTTGTTTTGAACTAAAACCGATCTTATATAAGCTGTGAATACGGGTGATCTGGTCTGCAGTCAACTGTGGCTTAGGCCCCATATCCAACTGAGCGAAAACACTTTCCCGAAATGTTTTGGTGACGTTTTGGGAAATCGAGCCGGGAGTGACGATAAGAAGCTATATCTCCTGGTCACTGATAATTAATGAATGACTAATGATTTGAAAAACTGCAAGTCAAGGCCGTGAATGAGTTGCCAGACACCTTTTTTTCAATCATTCCCCATCAGAAGCGCGGGAAGGGAATTAAACGACATTTGTCAAGGAGCGTGACGGATGCAAGACACCGCCAACTTCCCTGTCTTCCACTGTACTGTCTGCCTAATATTGTTTGTTTTGGACAATTCGCAGCACGTTCCCCAGTCTGTACATCGCCACATACACACAGACTTTCCTCCATGGTAACCAGCCAGATATACAGACAGACAGACATGCACCGAGACACACAGACCGACATGCACAAAGACACACAGACAGATATGCACAGACACACAGACAGACATGCACAGAGATACAGACAGACATGCACAGAGACACAGATAGACATGCACAGACACACAGACAGACATGCACAGAGACACAGACAGACATGCACAGAGACACAGATAGACATGCACAGACACACAGACAGACATGCACAGAGACACAGACAGACATGCACAGAGACACAGATAGACATGCACAGACACACAGACAGACATGCACAGAGATACAGACAGACATGCACAGAGACACAGACAGACATGCACAGACACACAGACAGACATGCACAGAGACACAGACAGACATGCACAGAGACACAGACAGACATGCACAGAGACACACAGACAGACATGCACAGAGACACAGATAGACATGCACAGAGACACAGATAGACATGCACAGAGACACACAGACAGACATGCACAGAGACACACAGACAGACATGCACAGAGACACACAGACAGACATGCACAGAGACACAGATAGACATGCACAGAGACACAGATAGACAGCACAGAGACACAGATAGACATGCACAGAGACAAAAGATAGACATGCACAGAGACACAGATAGACATGCACAGAGACACAGATAGACATGCACAGAGACACACAGACAGACATGCACAGAGACACAGACAGACATGCCACAGAGACACACAGACAGACATGCACAGAGACACACAGACAGACATGCACAGAGACACACAGACAGACATGCACAGAGACACACAGACAGACATGCACAGAGACACACAGACAGACATGCACAGAGACCCCAGATAGACATGCACAGAGACACAGATAGACATGCACAGAGACACAGACAGACATGCACAGAGACACAGATAGACATGCACAGAGACACAGATAGACATGCACAGAGACACAGATAGACATGCACAGAGACACAGATAGACATGCACAGGACACAGACAGACATGCACAGAGACACACAGACAGACATGCACAGAGGGCACACAGACAGACATGCACAGAGACACACAGACAGACATGCACAGAGACACAGACAGACATGCACAGAGACACAGACAGACATGCACAGAGACACAGATAGACATGCACAGAGACACAGATAGACATGCACAGAGACACAGATAGACATGCACAGAGACACACAGACAGGGCATGCACAGAGACACACAGACAGACATGCACAGAGACACACAGACAGACATGCACAGAGACACAGACAGACATGCACAGAGACACAGACAGACATGCACAGAGACACACAGACAGACATGCACAGAGACACACAGACAGACATGCACAGAGACACACAGACAGACATGCACAGAGACACAGATAGACATGCACAGAGACACAGACAGACATGCACAGAGACACAGATAGACATGCACAGGACACAGATAGACATGCACAGAGACACAGACAGACATGCACAGAGACACACAGACAGATATGCACAGAGACACACAGACAGATATGCACAGAGACCACAGACAGACATGCACAGAGACACACAGACAGACATGCACAGAGACACACAGACAGACATGCACAGAGAGACACAGACAGACATGCACAGAGACACACAGACAGACATGCACAGAGACACACAGACAGACATGCACAGACACACAGACAGACATGCACAGACACACAGACAGACATGCACAGAGACACACAGACAGACATGCACAGAGACACAGATAGACATGCACAGAGACACAGATAGACATGCACAGAGGGCACAGATAGACATGCACAGAGACACAGACAGACATGCACAGAGACACAGATAGACATGCACAGAGACACACAGACAGACATGCACAAAGAGACACAGACAGACATGCACAGACACACAGACAGACATGCACAGAGACACAGATAGACATGCACAGAGACACAGATAGACATGCACAGAGACACACAGACAGACATGCACAGAGAGACACAGACAGACATGCACAGAGACACAGATAGACATGCACAGAGACACACAGACAGATATGCACAGAGACACACAGAAGACATGCACAGAGACACACAGACAGATATGCACAGAGACACACAGACAGACATCCACAGACAGATATGCACAGAGACACACAGACAGACATGCACAGAGACACACAGACAGACATGCACAGAGACACACAGACAGACATGCACAGAGACACACAGACAGACATGCACAGAGACACAGACAGACATGCACAGAGACACACAGACAGACATGCACAGAGACACACAGACAGATATCCACAGAGACACACAGACGGACATGCACAGAGACACACAGACAGATATGCACAGAGACACAGACAGACATGCACAGAGACACACAGACAGACATGCACAGAGACACACAGACCCGACATGCACAGAGACACACAGACAGACATGCACAGAGACACACAGACAGACATGCACAGAGACACACAGACAGACATGCACAGAGACACACAGACAGACATGCACAGAGACACACAGACAGACATGCACAGAGACACACAGACAGACATGCACAGAGACACACAGACAGACATGCACAGAGACACAGACAGACATGCACAGAGACACACAGACAGATATGCACAGAGACACACAGACAGACATGCACAGAGACACACAGACAGACATGCACAGAGACACACAGACAGACATGCACAGACACAGATAGACATGCACAGAGACACACAGACAGACATGCACAGAGACACACAGACAGACATGCACAGAGACACAGATAGACATGCACAGAGACACACAGACAGACATGCACAGAGACACAGATAGACATGCACAGAGACACACAGACAGACATGCACAGAGACACACAGACAGACATGCACAGAGACACAGATAGACATGCACAGAGACACACAGACAGACATGCACAGAGACACAGATAGACATGCACAGAGACACAGACAGACATGCACAGAGACACAGATAGACATGCACAGAGACACAGATAGACATGCACAGAGACACAGACAGACATGCACAGAGACACAGATAGACATGCACAGAGACACAGATAGACATGCACAGAGACACAGACAGACATGCACAGAGACACAGATAGACATGCACAGAGACACAGACAGACATGCACAGAGACACAGATAGACATGCACAGAGACACAGACAGACATGCACAGAGACACAGATAGACATGCACAGAGACACAGACAGACATGCACAGAGACACAGACAGACATGCACAGAGACACAGACAGACATGCACAGAGACACAGATAGACATGCACAGAGACACAGACAGACATGCACAGAGACACAGTAGACATGCACAGAGACACAGATAGACATGCACAGAGGGCACAGATAGACATGCACAGAGACACAGATAGACATGCACAGAGACACAGATAGACATGCACAGAGACACAGATAGACATGCACAGAGACACAGATAGACATGCACAGGACACAGACAGACATGCACAGAGACACAGATAGACATGCACAGAGACACAGACAGACATGCACAGAGACACAGATAGACATGCACAGAGACACACAGACAGACATGCACAGAGACACAGATAGACATGCACAGAGACACAGATAGGGCATGCACAGATACACAGATAGACATGCACAGAGACACAGACAGACATGCACAGAGACACAGATAGACATGCACAGAGACACAGATAGACATGCACAGAGACACACAGACAGACATGCACAGAGACACAGATAGACATGCACAGAGACACAGATAGACATGCACAGAGACACAGACAGACATGCACAGAGACACAGATAGACATGCACAGAGACACACAGACAGACATGCACAGAGACACACAGGACAGACATGCACAGAGACACAGATAGACATGCACAGAGACACAGACAGACATGCACAGAGACACAGATAGACATGCACAGAGACACACAGACAGACATGCACAGAGACACACAGACAGACATGCACAGAGACACACAGACAGACATGCACAGAGACACAGACAGACATGCACAGAGACACACAGACAGATATGCACAGAGACACAGACAGACATGTACAGAGACGCACAGACAGATATGCACAGAGACACACAGACAGACATGCACAGAGACGCACAGACAGACATGCACAGAGACACAGACAGACATGCACAGAGACACACAGACAGATATGCACAGAGACACAGACAGACATGCACAGAGACCCCAGACAGACATGCACAGAGACACAGACAGACATGCACAGAGACACAGAGACACAGACAGACATGCACAGACACACAGACAGATATGCACAGAGACACACAGACAGACTGCCCAGAGACACACAGACAGACATGCACAGAGACACAGATAGACAGACAGACATGCACAGAGAGACACAGACAGATCTGCACAGAGACACAGACAGACATGCACAGAGACACAGATAGACAGACAGACATGCACAGAGACACAGACAGACATGCACAGAGACACAGATAGACAGACAGACATGCACAGAGACACAGACAGACATGCACAGAGACACAGATAGACATGCACAGAGACACAGATAGACAGGACAGACATGCACAGAGACACAGACAGACATGCAAAAGAGACACAGATAGACAGACAGACATGCACAGAGACACAGACAGACATGCACAGAGACACAGATAGACAGACAGACATGCACAGAGACACAGACAGACATGCACAGAGACACAGATAGACAGACAGACATGCACAGAGACACAGATAGACAGACAGACATGCACAGAGACACAGAGAGACACAGACAGACATGCACAGAGACACAGACAGACATGCACAGAGACACAGATAGACAGACAGACATGCACAGAGACACAGACAGACATGCACAGAGACACAGATAGACAGACAGACATGCACAGAGACACAGACAGACATGCACAGACACAGATAGACAGACAGACATGCACAGAGACACAGACAGACATGCACAGAGACACAGATAGACAGACAGACATGCACAGAGACACAGATAGACAGACAGACATGCACAGAGACACAGAGAGACACAGACAGACATGCACAGAGACACAGACAGACATGCACAGAGACACAGACAGACATGCACAGAGACACAGACAGACATGCACAGAGACACAGACAGACATGCACAGAGACACAGACAGACATGCACAGAGACACAGACAGATATGCACAGAGACACAGACAGACATGCACAGAGACACAGAGAGACACAGACAGACATGCACAGAGACACAGACAGACATGTACAGAGACACAGACAGATATGCACAGAGACACAGACAGACATGCACAGAGACACAGATAGACATGCACAGAGACACAGACAGATATGCACAGAGACACAGATAGACATGCACAGAGACACAGACAAACATGCACAGAGACACAGACAGATATGCACAGAGACACAGATAGACATGCACAGAGACACAGACAGACATGCGCAGAGACACACAGACAGACATGCACAGAGACACACAGACAGACATGCACAGAGACACAGAGAGACAGACAGACATGCACATATACAGACACACAGAAAGACAGAGAAAGGCACACAGACAGATAGAAAGACAGACAGATAGATAGACACAGAGACAGACAGACAGATATACATGCACAGAGACACAGACAGACAGACAGACATGCACAGACACAGAGACAGAGACATACACAGAAAGGCAGGGAGAAATCAATCAATCATTGGGGGCATACGCCGGGGGGCGCGTCGCCTCGCCCACCCTACGACGCCACTCCCGGGGGTCACCACGCGCGAGTTCCCATGCAGGCTCCTTTCCCATACCAAGCAGCTCTCGACAAGAAACATCAACTTGCCCCAGCCACGAGCCTTGTGGGCGCCCCCTTGGCCTCCTCCACGCCGGATTGTCTCTTACAGATACAACCCGATGGGAAGGGAGAAAGGGAGGAGGGAGAAATCAGGGATCCTTTCCCTTTCATCCTTCAATCCTTTCATCAGGGAGAAAGACAGACAAATAAACAAACAGACACACAGACACACATAAATATATACAGACAAAATATACAGACAGACACACAGAAAGATATACAGGCAGATAGACAGACAGACAGACAGACAGACAGACGGACAGACAGACAGACAGACAAATAGACATACACCGACAGACACACGAAGATATACAGGCAGATAGATAGACAGACACAGACAGGCAGACAGACAGACAGACAGACACACGCAGCGCTCTTGGTTAGAAGGATTTCAACACAGATCAACATAAACTGTCTTTGGGGAGGCGGTAGCAGAGTGGTTAGCGTCACAGAGTGGCGTTCTCGAAGACCCGAGTTCGATCTCGAGTGAGACCCTCACCCCATACTTCCTGGGGTGTCAATTCCTTTAAATGCCTTATCAAAGGTCACTAGATAGTAGAAGGAACACACACATACACACACACACACACACAACACACACACACACACACACCACACACACACACACACACAAAACTGTGCATCTCTGATACTCGGGCGAGAGAGAGAGAGAGAGAGAGAGAGAGAGAGAGAGAGAGAGAGAGAGAGAGAGAGAGAGAGAGAGAGAGAGAGAGAGAGAGAGAGAGAGAGAGAGAGAGAGAGAGAGAGGAGAAAGAGGGAGAGAGGAAAGAGGAGAGAAAAGAGAGAGAAAGAGAGAGAAAAGAGAAGAGAGAGAGAGAGAGGAGAGAGAGAGGAGAGAGAGAGAGAGAGAGGAGAGAGAGAGAGAGAGAGAGAGAGAAGAGAGAGAGAGAGAGAGAGAGAGAGAGAGAGAGAGAGAGAGAGAGAGAGGAGAGAGAGAGAGAGAGAGGAGAAAAAAGAGAGAGAGAGAGAGAGAGAGAAAGAGAAGAGAGAGAGAGAGAGGAGAGAGAGAGAGAGAGAGGAAGAGAGAGAGAGAGAGAGAGAGAGAGAGAGAGAGAGAGAGAGAGAGAGAGAGAGAGAGAGAGAGAGAGAGGAGAGAGAGGAGAGAGAGAGAGAGAGATTAAGGGCTATGAGCAGGAAGGGTGTGCTGCTTAACACTTTTGGGAACTTATTAGGAGAAAATTGTGGTGTATGATGACCTATGAATGACCTACTGGATTTTCATATATAACTACCGTGGGCAGCTCTTAATAAGATCCCAAAAATGTTTAAACAGTCCTCTCTCTCTCTCTCTCTCTCTCTCTCTCTCTCTCTCTCTCTCTCTCTCTCTCTCTCTCTCTCTCTCTCTCTCTCTCTCTAATAATGATAATAATAACATTACTTCACCCAAATAGGGCACATGCTAAATGCAACCATTTGCAATCCCCATTGAAGCTTAGTTTTTGAATAATAGTCATTCAAAAATTTTACTAAACCGATTTTTTTCAATGTTCAGCAGTCGTCTGCCCTCAAACCCCCAATTAACATATGGACAAGCTTATTCTATCATATACAAGTTTTGAAAAAATTACAGGCAAAAAAAAAAAAATAATATTTCATGCCCAAAAAAAGTATATATGAGACGTTATTTTGAGAAACATCTATAGACTATATATACTACTATATACTGCGCTACTTAAAGGGGCCTACTCGCGAGGTTTTAACATCAAGAATTTTGAATAAACTTGGTCCATCTTGAATTTATTCTGTCCTCGCGCGCGCATCGGAGCATGTTTTCGGACTTGACATGGTCCATATTCAAGGTTGCTCCAGAGGTGTTTTCGATTCAAGTGCCTTGACCTTGAATAAAATGGCGTCTTCCTCCGCATCTTTACAAGTCTCCCACTACGGACATTATCTCCCTCGAAATGCAAGTACCGTGTAAGATTAAGACATTAAACAAATAGAAGGAAGTGTGTTAGGTGTGGCAGGAGAAGCACATATGTAGATACCCGGGTAAACATTGGTGAAACGTGAAATATCGGTACGCTATTAATCTGTGGCTTGGAGGTCCTGTTCAATATTTCAATTGTTCCACATGTGACTTGTTATGGAAGATGAGATGCTTAAATAAGTTGAATGAAGTGAGTTAGGTGTCATAGATGAAGTACACTTAGGAAATACTGGCGTGAATATCACAAAGACACGAAATTAGAGCTCCATGTAATTGTGTGTTTTGGAAGGCTCTCAGGCGACAATGAAATTGTATGAAAGTGACTTTTTATGGGTGATGACGGCTTTAAATAAGGTGAATGAAGTGAGTTAGGTTCGTAAGGAGAAACAGACATTGTGAACACGATAACTGGAACTGTTCCCACCGTAGGCGAGTGTTCCAATTTTTTGGTAATTTGGTACTTTCAAACAATAAAGTAAGAGGTTGAAAGTATTCTTTTCCTATGTATTTTGATGCGTTAAGAATGATGATCGCACTCAAAGTCGTTGAAAATGCATCATATTGCAGTTATCTCGCCTTTTTCTCTGCTTTAGGTTAGACTTCTCGACCAACGCCCAGGTTAGGTTAGTGAACTAGCGGGGGGGGTCCGGGCGCCCGCTCCCCCCAGTTGTGTTAGGTTAAATAACCAATGTCCATGTACTGTATTAAACTGGTTTAAATGTTGAGATTTTTCGAGGAATAGGTAAGTAATTCCCGTAGACTTTATCAGTTATTTTATTTTTATATATTTCCGGGCTTATGTTATTCCGTAGAGTGTTTACCGGATACATCTTACGTCATCCTAATAATATACTATCAGTACAAAACTACTAGTTGCCATTTTCCCCGCCCAAAACCCCGCGTTCCCGACGGGTCCCCAGGTTTGTTATGAAGGGGGAGATAACTGCAAAATAAGGCATTTCCGAAGTTTTTAATGTGACCATCAGTCTTAACACATCATAATACATGGGAAAAGAGTAATTTTGACCTCATACTCAATGACTGGTTGAAAGTACAAATTTAACCAATTTTTCACGTCCGGCAATGTTCCTATTTTCGGCGACAGCGCTCCTTGACCTGTCTATAAATAGGGTAGACCGCGTCTGCCCGAGACTCACTCACACTCAACCCACTACTCACGGCCCTCAGAGGTCACACACACATTCTGCGCTCGTCTCGTCGGGGCGGCCACGTTGTGCCGCCCCAACATATTCCACTGTTCCTGTACTCCACTTCTGCTGAGCAATATATTCATCTTCTGTCTACAAGTTGGTAATTATTCCTCATACCCATGCACGCATAAGAGACACTCGGTAGACATACACAGACCTCAGAACACGTGTTGACCACACCACTCCTCTGAGCCTAAACCGCTCGTGCCACGGCTACCACAACGACGCTACCAACACGCCCGCCACCAGCATCTCATCGCATGTTCCTGCCCGCCTCTACTCATCATATTCAAGTTATGTACCACTTTCCCGGTACAGGTGCGCGATTGCCCGGGTGGTTGGCGCCGCCAACTTCTGCGGAATATTTCCCATTAAAATACCTCCATCAGAAAAAGTACTACTTTTATGCAAGGAAAACCTAGTCAGTATCTCAGAAAAGGAGCGCGCAGTCCTCGTCCATTTTTACCAAGCCGTGTGCTGCCATGGGAGTTTCTCTACCGAAATACATACCACATACGGTATATTTCGGTATGTGTTTGGATGTATTTCGGTATTAAGAGTTAATACCAAAATACGTTTTTGAAATATATGTACAGTATACTCTTTATACCATATTTTGGTATTGAGACATAATACATACATAGAAATGCGTCTTTCTGTATCTTTTTATATATCTCGGTATGTTTTCAGGGTTATTTCGGTATTAAAGAGACCGCTGCCATGGCGAAGTCATGTTGTTGTTGTTGGGCGTTTGAAGGGGCCGTGCAGGCTGTGGTGCCACAGCCTCTATTGCCCCGAAGGTGCAGTATGCAGATGGGTTAGCAGGTTAGATCCTGTGCAGTTGGCCCGACTTGTGTAGGAAGGTCCTGGTGTGTTTGAGAATTTTGAAGGCCAAGCCGGGGTCTGGAGAGCCACCCAGGAGGTCAGCTAGAGTTGGCCTGCGGAGGAGGAGTGGGGATAGAGATTGGAGGAGTGCCGTGCGGTGGGAGTGGTGACGAGGACATTGCAGGAGGTGTTCAGGTGTGTCCGGGTATGTGGGGCACCAGGGGCAGTGAGGGTCATCTGTCATGCCCAGTTTGTGTAGGTGGGCGTTGAGGCGGGTGTGGCCAATCCGGAGTCTGGTGACTGCGGTGTCCAGGGCACGGCTGAGGGAGTGGGTCCACCAGTGGTGTCGTGTGTCATGTCGTATTCGTCCAAGTGAAGTGTACTGTAAGGCGTCAGTCAGCTCTGTGTCCCAGTGTCGGTTGCATGTAGTCTGAAGGTTAGTCAGTGAATCAGTCAGGTCTGTGGTCATGTCTATGGGAGAGAGGAGGGAGTGTGCCTCCGCTGCCGCCCTGTCGGCCACAGTGTTGCCCCTGACACCAATGTGGGAGGGAACCCACTGAAGGTGGATGACATGGCCAGAGGAGGATAAGTGAAGCAAGAGGTGGTGGATGTGAAAACAAAGGGCATGGTGAGTGTGAGGGCGGTGACGTCGGAGAAGTTGGAGGGCTGTGAGGGAGTCAGTGAAAATGGTTACAGCACAGGAGGGGGGCACGGTGGTGGCATACTTGATGCCCTCCCTGATGGCAAAGAGTTCTGCCGTCAGGATGGAAGAAGTGGGTGGCAACCACGATCCACGAATCACGAATCACGATTCCAGCTCCCGTGGAAGAGACCGTGGTGATTACCAGAGATCGGGAAAATATTTCAAGTACATAAATAATAATTTTTCACATAAAACAGTTTCTTGCAAAAAAAAACCTAAATTGTGATTTCTGCTAGAGATGTACCTAAAATGGCCTAAATAACAACATTTTTATCCAATCTGTGCAAGTGATAACTTCATGTCCTGTCTGTCCACTGATGGGTCAGACTGACAGCGGTATTTCAGTCTTCTGATTTATGTCTAATTATTAGAAATGAGTTTTAAAAGTTAACAGATTTTGGTGACTGAAGCCTTTGCCAGGGCTAACGGGTAGTTACCCTACACTGCACCACTCACACAAAAGAATATTTTCCGCTTGATCTAACTAAATACTGAAATTATTTGTAACTGAAATAATTAGACATAACTTAGAAGACTGAAATACCGCTGTCAGTCTGACCCATCGGTGGACAGACAGGACATGAATGACTCACCACATCTGCTACCATGGACGTGTACGAGACAGGTTGGTAGCCTTGCATCAGCGGCTCGCTGTCTGCTGTATTTTCACGGAAATAAACCACTGATTAAAACCACATATTGTAGTTTTTCTATCACATATGTTGGTGCAAATACACAACATAAAAATAACCTAAAATGGCCTAAATAACAACATTTTTATCCGATCTCTAGTGATTATACCCACCCTCCTCTTTTCCTTATAGATACAGAAAAAATACACGATATTAAAATTATAGATCAGAAAAAACGCTAGAAATAGTTCTCTATAAGTTTTATAATTAGGCAAAAAGTTTACAAGATAAAATTCAAAACAATTATACCTAAAGCGTAATGTTTCACATTAAGCCCCAAAAGTGGCATTTTCTTTATAGATACAATAAAGATTATTGACATTAAAAGTGTAGATCATAAAAAGATCTATAAATAGATTTCAATACGTTTTACAATCAGACAAACGGTTTACCAGATACAGCCCCAAAACTAATATTCATAAGGTGAAATATTTAAATGATACAAAAAAGAGTGGCAATTCCCACCCTCTCATATTTCTCTATATTGTTCTCTTTCTCTATAGTCCATTTGATATACCTTAAGCCGAAAAATTAAATCGAACGAATTTGAACATTTTTGAGAAAAAAATATAATGCCATTTTTAAGCTATTCTAACAGAACAATAAAAGTAATTCAACAATAATATACCTGTCTCATACGTAAAACTATATGCAGTCTAAGAAAACACCATTCAATTTCATTTTCAAGGGAAAATTGAAAAAAATTTAAGCCTTGATATTTGACCGCAGGCACTATTTGAATATAGAAACTCCTATGACCGATATTTAAGTCACTAGCACTCAAAGATGATTAAAGATACAGCATTGCCATTTCTTATCCTTGCACAATATACTACTATTGAGTAGCTGTTAGAGTTTCAAGGGTTTATAATAAAAACTCTTAGAATTACAATATTCCAAATATGGGCATATAGACGGATTTTTTTCTTCAAAGTTTATGCATTCATATATATATATATAATATATATATATATATATATATATAATATTATATATATATATATATTATTTATTTCATATATATAATATAAATAATATAATATATAAAAAATTTTATAAATAAATTAAATATATATATATATATAATATATACTATATATATACTATATATATGAATATATATATATATATATTATATATATATATATATATATATATATATTATTTAATATATATATAAAATATATATATATCTATATATATATATATATATATATATAATATATATATATATATTATATTATATTTTTTTTTTTACACTCAAATAGCAACAGATTGGATTCTACACAATATAGAGTGAATTGCATGCCTGAATGAACCTCCCTTTTGAAACGGGAAGACTTTTGAAAATCTTCAAAATGATATTTTAAGCTCATATTTGAAAATTATAGAGAGCACATATTTCATTGCATTCTTCAAATGGTTAATATTTGAGTATAATTTATTACTTCTAAAATGTATAGCGTAATTCAAGTTTTTTTCAAATCTTGGTGCGTGAATGGGTAACCATGAGAATGCGAAAGAATTTTTTTTTTTTTTCATTTTTCAAACAAGCCACCAGAGCTCGTTCTGTGCACAATATATATGGATAACGTCAATGATTCACCAGTAAAAATGAACACTTCCGTCTATAATTAACTGAGATAGAGGGTACAAAATGTAAAATAGATACAAATTTCGAGTACCCTCTCATACTTTTTGACATACCCATACCAGGCACAAATTGAATAAAGTCCACACTAATGCTGTCTAAATGCAACCATTTGCAATCCCCAATGAAGCTTAGTTTTTTAATAATAGTCATTCAAAAATTTTATTAAACCGATTTTTTTCAATTTGCAGCAGTCTGCCCTCAAACCCCCAATTGACATATGGACAAGCTTATTCTATCATATTATACAAGTTTAAAAAAAATTATAGGCACAAATAAATAAAAAAACTTTTCATGCCCAAAAAAATATATATGTGACGTTATTTTGAGAAACATCTATAGACTATAGTCAATTCAAGAACCTTAGAGCCAAACTCTCCTCCCCCGAGGAGGAGCATGCCAGGCCAGCTCTCGCTATGGTCTCTTATTGGTTGAAAACATTCTGTGGAAATCGGGCATCCTACAGTCCTACGTTATTTCTTTAAAAACACACCATATATTTGCTTTGAGTGCATGAAAGTCCTCGATTCACCATCGTTAGTAAATGTGTTATCACATGGACACAAAAGTAAGCCAGATACTCTTCATGAAGACGAGATATTGAGAGGGAAATATAAAGGTTCGTTAAATTCTGAGTGAGGGAGGAGGTGAAGAGAGTCAACTGAGGGCGCCTGTCACCTTTTAGAGGTGAAACAAGTAAACCCTTAACCTGACCTGTCCCCCCAGCGCTAATGACCTCAGGCCTCAGGCTCCCTACCCGGCCATGCCTTGAGGAGATATAGCAGGTCACCACATCGGAATAGACGTGAGCGAGAGAGAGAGAGAGAGAGAGAGAGAGAGAGAGAGAGAGAGAGAAGGAGAGAGAGAGAGAGAGAGAGAGAGAGAGAGAGAGAGAGAGAGGAGAGAGAGAGAGAGAGAGAGAGAGAGAGAGGAGAGAGAGAGAGAGAGAGAGAGAGAGAGAGAGAGGAGAGAGAGAGAGAAGAGAGAGAGAGAGAGAGAGAGAGAGAGAAGAGAGAGAGAGAGAGAGAGAGAGAGAGAGAGAGAAGAGAGAGAGAGAGAGGAGAGAGAGAGAGAGAGAGAGAGAGAGGAGAGAGAGATACGGGAGGAGAGCGGAGATTTGAGAATAGAGATGTGGGCGGTCGTGGCTCGAGTGAGTGAGAGAGTGGCATGCGCAGGAGAGAGAAAGAGGGAGTGAGAATAATGATCATAAGTTTAAAAATGACTAATAATTAGGAGAGCGAGGTCATTAAGTAGATAAAGATTTAAATTTTGTGCGGATTATTTATATAACTTGTGTGTGTGTCTGTGTGTGTGTAAGCGGGCGTGGTGCGTGCGTGGTGTCCTCATTATAGCTAAACAAGTTGAAGAAAGGACAGGAGTCCTTTCTTCTAGGAGGAGAAAGAAAGGAGTCAAGGACAAATTAAGGGATTAACAAAGGGATGTGGGAGCCTGGGAGATCAGACCGTTATCTGGGAGTGGGGAAGGGAACCACAGGGGTGGGGAAGTGTTTAGTGTACATTTTGACGGCAAACCCTCCATCACGCCATCACCCAATCAAGAGGAAATCAGAATATGACAAGCTCCACCTCGTGGGAGGGGCATGTGGCTCTAGCGTTCTTGAATTGACTATATATATACTACTATATACTGCGCTACTATAGACTTGCCAACACTTCGCTACCAGCATCACCATGTGGTCTACCAGCAGCCTGGCCCTCAGTGTTGCCCTGAGTGTGGCTGTGACCGCCGCCCTGCCCCCGCCGCGGCCCGCCACACCCGCCCTCCACCCCATCATCGCCAACGGCTCCAGCGTGGCCGTGCCCTACATGTGCGAGGCGTTCCTCTTCTGCTCGGTGGCGGAGCCCACATGCCAGGTAGGTCCTGGCTAGGGATGACAGGTGGATGTATACATGTGTAGTACAGGTGTCTAGGTGTAGGTGTAATGGCCTTGCTTGTGTTGTGATGACAGGTGCATATATACATGTGTAGTACAGGAACACCTGCCTGTTGTCTATATGCTTGTGTTCTGATGACAGGTGCAGTGGCGGGACCCCTCCAACGCCCCCCTGCCCGCCTGGAGCCCCACGGCCTCTCGCTACCACCTGGGATCCGGCAAACACCTGCCCCACGACTACCTCGTCTTCCACGACTTCCTCCAGGAACAGGAGGGCCTGTACACCTGTGTGGCGCGGTGCGGCGCGGGGCAGGAGGGGCGCGCCAGCGTGACGCTCACCTTCGAACCCCAATCCGTGCCATGCCCGTGACCCTGCCCGGCCACGCCCTCACCACGCCCTCATATATGTTGTCATGTATATGTCAATATCTTATTTATGACTGACATCCATTATTTATTACTTGTTCCAAAGACTACTCTATACAGTATACAGTAGTCTTTGCTTGTTCATTTATCCATCAATTATTGTATTTGTCCTTTGTAATAAAAGTATTTTGATGATTCTGATGAATGATTTGCCCCAAGGGTTTATACACACACGCAAAGAAAACATGCACGCAAACACACACACACACACACACGTACACACACTCCGGGAGGGTCAGCTGCCCGCGGTATTTCAGTTTTTGTTTTATGAAAAATTATTAAAA
Source organism: Chionoecetes opilio (assembly GCA_016584305.1). NCBI lineage: Eukaryota > Metazoa > Arthropoda > Malacostraca > Decapoda > Majidae > Chionoecetes > Chionoecetes opilio. The sequence goes on along the minus strand of JACEEZ010023388.1, from coordinate 14,527 downwards.
AATTTTGGTTTTAAAATTTAACAGATTTTGGTAAATGAACCCTTTGCCGGGGAAAAAAGGGTAGTTACCCACACTGCCCCACTCACACAAAAGAATTTTTTCCGCTTAAAATTTTAAAAAAAATACTAAAAATTATTTGTAACTGAAAAATAGACAAAAAATTAAAAGGACAAAAAATTTACCGCGGTAAGTTTTTTCCCCATCGGGGGACAGACAGGGACATGAATGGATTCACCCCCATCTGCTACCAGGGACGGTGAAAGAGACAGGTTGGAAAACCCTTTGCACCCGGGCGGCTCGCGGGGTCTGCTGTATTTTCAGGGAAAAAAAACCACTGTTTAAAAAACCACATTTTGTAGTTTTTCAAAATCCCCTTTTTGGGTGAAAATTTACACAACAAAAAAAAAAACCAAAAAATGGCCAAATAAACAAAAATTTTTATCCGATTTATGATTATACCCACCCTCCTTTTTTCCTTAAGATACAGAAAAAATACACGATTTTAAAAAAATTATAGATAGAAAAAAACGCTGGGAAATAGTTCTCTTTTAAAGTTTTAAAATTTTAGGCAAAAAGTTTACAAGAAAAAAAAATTCAAAAAAAATTATACCAAAAGCGTAATGTTTCAAATTAACCCCCAAAAAAGTGGCTTTTTTCTTTATAGATAAAATAAAGTTTTGGGGAATTTTTAAAAAAGTGTAGATCATAAAAAGATCTAAAAAAGATTTAAATACGTTTTACAACCCGGGACAAAGGGTTTTACCAGAACAGCACAAAAACTAATATTTCTTTAAGGGAAATAAAAAATTTATAAAAAAAAATTGGGGCTTTTACCCCCCTTCCCCTATTTTTTAAAAATTTCTTTTTTCCCTTATAGTCCATTTTGATTTTCCCTTTAAGCCAAAAAATTTTAAAATTCAAAACGAATTTTGAACTTTTTTGGAAAAAAAAAAATTTATAAGGACTTTTTTTAAGCTATTTAACGGGAACAAAAAAAAGTAAAAAAGGGTTTAAATTTTCCCTCCCCATAGAAAAAACCTATAGCAGTCTACAAAAAAACACCATTAAATTTTTCATTTTAAAGGGGAAAAGGGGAAAAAAAAAAAAAGCCTTGTATTTGACCGGGGGAAATATTTGAAATAAAAAAGTCCATGACCGATATTTAAGTCACTAGCACTAAAAAGGGTGAATAAAGTTTAAAAGCATTCCCTTTTTTCCTTGCACAAATATACTATATTAAAGCAGCGGGTAGATTTTTAAGGATTTAAAATTTAAAAAAACTTTTTTTAAGAATTACAATATTCCAAATTTGGGGAAAAAGGGACGGATTTTTTTCTTAAAAAGTTATCCCTTTTCAAAAAATAATATATTTATTTTTTTTACATAAAATAGAAGCGGGCATTGGATTCTACAAAATATAGAGTGAATTGCATGCCTGAAGGGAACCCCCCTTTTGAAAAGGGGGAAGCCTTGGGAAAAAAATCTTCAAAAAAAGTTTTTTTTAAAGCTAATATTTGAAAAATTTATAAAGAGCACTTTTTTTTCTTTGCATTCTTCAAAGGTTTAAATTTTTGAGGTAGAATTTTTTACTTTTAAAAAGTATAGCGAAATTTTGTCTCTATGATTTTTGGGTTTGGGGGGAAAAGGGTTTAGACCAGGGAGAATGCGAAAAAAATTTTTTTTTTTTTTTTTCCATTTTTCAAACCAAGGCCCACCAGGGGTTTTGGGGTTCTGGGGAAACATATTTTAGGGGGATAACGCCCAATGATATCACCAGAAAAAAAAGAACACTCCCCCCAAAATTAACGAGTTTAGGGGGGTAAAAAAGTGTAAAAATAGATAAAAAATTGAAAGGGATTTTACCGCTCTCTTTAATTTTTTAAACCCCCCCATCCCGGGCACAAATTTGAAAAAAAGGGTCCACCCCTAATGCCGTTTTAAATGCAACCATTTGCAACCCCCGGGGGAAGCTTAGTTTTTGAATAATAGTCATCAAAAATTTTATTAAACCGATTTTTTCAATTTTCAGCAGTCGTTTTGCCCTAAAAACCCCCAAAAAACATATGGAAAAGGGCTTTTTTCCATCATATACAATTTTTGGGAAAAAAATTACGGGGCAAAAAAAAAAAAAAAAAATTTCATCCCCCCAAAAAGTATTTTATAAAGACTTATTTTGAGAAAAATGTATAGAATTATAATATTTAATTAATACTGCGTATATAGACCTTGCCAAAAAATTTTCGCTCCCAAAAAAACACCATTGGTCTCCCAGCGGGCCTGGCCCTCATTTGTTGCCCTGGGTAGGGCAGGGAAAAACCCGCCCTCCCCCCGCCGCGGCCCGCCACACCCCCCCTTTCCCACCCCATCATCCCCAAACGGCTCCGCGTGGACGTGCCCTACATGGGCGAGGGTTCCCTTTTTGGCCCCGGGGGCGGAGCCCAACCCAGGTATTTTCCCTGGCTAGGGATGACGGGCGGTTTTTTACATGGTTAGTACAGGTGTCTAGGGGAGGGGGTTAAATAGCCCTTGTTGGGGTTTTGTGATGACAGGTGGATGTATTACATGTGTAGTCCCCAGGTGTCAAATTTGTGGGGTTGTAATAGCCTTGCTTGTGTTGTGAGGAAAAGGGTTTTCCCTAATACATGTGTAGTACGGGAAACCCCAACCTGTTGTTGTCTTATTTTGGTGTTTTGGAGGACAGGGGCAGTGGCGGGAAAACCCCCCCAAAAGCCCCCCGGGCCCGCCTGGACCCCCCCGGCCTCTCGCAAACCACCGGGACCCGGGGAAAAACACCTCCCCCCACGACAAACCTCGTCCCCAAACGATTTCCCTCCAGGAACAGGGGGGGGCCCGTACCCCTGGGGCGCGGTGGGGCGCGGGGGGGAGGGGCGGGGCCAGCGTGACGCTCAACTCAAACCCCCAATCGTGCCATCCCCGTCACCCTGCCCGGCCCACCCTCACCACCCCCCCTTTCATATAGGTTGTCATGTATATGTCAAAATTTATTTATGACTGAAACCCATTTTTAAACCCGGGTTCCAAAGATATTCTATCCCGTATACAGTAGTTTTTGCTTGTTATTTATCCTTTAAATTATTTTTATTTGTCCTTTGTAAAAAAAAAAGGTATTTGAGGGTTTCTGATGAATATTTGCCCCAAAGGGTTTTTTACACACACGCAAAAAAAAACAGGCACGCAAAAACAACAAAAACAAAAAAACACACTTTACACACACCCCGGGAGGGAAAAAAATTTGGCGATCCGTTTTCCAGCTCCCGGGGAAAGGGGAACCGTGGTGATTACCAGAAAAGGGAAAAAATATTTCAAGTACATAAATAATGAATTTTTCCCCATAAAACGGGTTTTTTCCCAAAAAAAAAAACCAAAATTGGGTTTTCGGGTTAGAGAGTCCCTAAAATGGCCTAAATAAAAAAATTTTTTACCCAAAATCGTGAAATTTGAAATTTCTTTGCCCGTTTTTCCAAATGAGGGGGTCGGGACGGGACAGGGGGGTTTTTCAGTCTTCTGTTTTATTTTAAAATTATTAGAAATGGGTTTTAAAATTTTAACGGGTTTTTGGTGACTGAACCCTTTTGCCAGGGAAAAGGGTAGTTCCCTACATGACCATTTCCACAAAAGAATTTTTTTCCGCTTGATTAACTAAAAAAATAAAAATTATTTGTAAATAAAAATAATTGGGAAAAACTTGGGAAGACTAAAATACCGCTGCCCATTTCTGACCCATCGGGGGACGGGGACGGGGACAAAATTTGACCTAAACCACATCTGTCCCGGGGCGTGTACGAGACGGGTTTGGGGTTAGCCTTGCATCAGCGGTCGCGTCTGCGTTTTTTTCAGGAAAAAACCACGGGATTAAAACCACATATTGTAGTTTTTTTTATCACATATGTTGGTGAAAAATAAAAAAACAAAAAAATTTAAACCCAAAAAATGGCCTAAAAAAAAAAACATTTTTATCCGATCTCAAAGGATTATACCCACCCTCCTCTTTTTCCTTATAGATACAGAAAAAAAAAACAAATTTTAAAAATTATAGACCCGAAAAAAACCGCTAAAAAATAGTTCTCTTTTAAGGGTTTTAAAAATTAGGAAAAAAAGTTTACAAGATAAAATTTAAAAACCCAATTTTTACCAAAAGGGTTTAAAAGTTTCACATTAACCCCCAAAATGGCATTTTCTTTATAGATAAAAATAAAGTTTATTGACATTAAAATTTGAGATCATAAAAAGATCTAAAAATAGATTTAAAAATACTTTTTAAACCAATTTCAGAAAAAAGGTTTACCAGATAAAACCCAAAAAAAACTAAATTTCAAAAAGGGGAAAATTTTTAAAAATTAAAAAAAAAAAATTGTGGCTTTTCCCCTTCCCTCTCTTTAATTTTTTAAAAATTTTCCCCTTTCCTTATCCATTTGATATACCTTAAGCCAAAAAAAATTTAACCCAAAACGAATTTAAACCCTTTTTTGAGAAAAAAAAAAAAGGGAAACTTTTTTTAAGCTATTCCAACAAAAAACAAAAAAAATTTAAATTAAAACGAAAATATTCCTTTTCTAAATTAGAAAAACTAAGCGTCTACAGAAAAACACCTTAAATTTTTCTTTTTTTTTAAAGGGGAAAAAAAATTGAAAAAAAATAACCCTTTTGATTTTTGACCGGGGGAAATATTTAAATATAGAAAGTCCTATGACGATATTTAAGTCACTACCCAACTCAAAGATGAAAAAAAGAAAAACAGAAACCATTTTTTCCCCCTTTGGGCCAAATATATACTTTTGAGAAAGCTTTTTAAGATTTTTCAAGGTTTATAAAAAAAAACCCTTTTAGGAATTACAATTTTCCAAATAGGGCATTTTGGGACGGTTTTTTTTCTTCAAAGTTTATGAAATTTTTTTTTTTTTCCCAATAAAAATTTTTTAAATTAATAATTTTAAATTTTTCCCCCTTTTTTTTTTTAAAAACTCAAAGCAAAAAGCATTTTTGGTTAAAATTTAAAAGTGAATTTTTTTTCCTAAATAAACCTTCCCTTTTTAAAAACGGGGTAAGGTTGAAAAAATTTTCCAAAAAATTTTTTTTTTTTTTTTAAATTTTTAAAACCAAAAAAAAAAGACCCTTTTTCTTGCACTTTAAAATGGAAAATTTTTTTAAGATTTTAACCTAAAAGAACAATTCCCCCCGCCCCCCCCTTTCCCCCCCCCCCCCCTTTTTCCCCCTTTTAGCCCCTTTTCCCCCGGTTTTGTTTTTTTTCCCTTTAAACCCCCCCCTCGGGGTTTTTTCGGGCCCTTATTTGGAAAACCCCCCTTTTTCCCCATTGCCCCCTCCCCCCTCCATAATTAATGAAATAGAGGGAAAACAAAGTTTTAAAAATAGAAACAAATTGAAAGGGAGTTCCGTATCCATACTTTTTGGGAAATACCTTTCCCGGGGGCCACAAAATTTGAAAAAGGGCCACACTAATGCCGTCAAAATGGGAAAAAACCATTTGAAAAAAAATCCCCTTTTGAAGCTTAGTTTTTGAATAATAGTCTTTCCCAAAAAATTTTTTTAAAACCGTTTTTTTTTTCAATTTTAAAGCGGGCGTCGGGCCCTAAAAACCCCCAAATTAAAACCCTTTATGGACAAGTTATTCTTCATAAAACAATTTTTTGGAAAAAAAAATTTCCCAGGCAAAAAAAAAAAAAAAATTTCTTTCCCCCAAAAAAAGTAATATGAGACGTTTTTTTGAGAAAACAGTTTTAGACCTATATATATTTAATTTAAATATACTGCCCCAAAATATAGACTTCCCCCCAACACTTCGCTACCACATCACCAGGGGGTTCTACCAGCAGCCGGGCCCCTTTTTTTTTGGGGGGTTAACCCCACCGCCCCCCCCCCCCCCCCCCCCCCAACCCCCCCCCAATTTGGGGGGCCCGGGGTTTGGGGGGTTATTTTTCGGGGGGGGAACCCCCCGGGGCCCCGGGGGGGGGGGGGGGGGTTTTAAATTTTTTAAAGGGCGGGGGGTTTTTCCCCTTTTTTTTTGGGGGGGTGTAAAGGGGGGTTTTGGGGGGTTTTTTTTTTTTTTTCCCTTTTCCCAAAAAAAGGGGCAAACCCCCTTTGGGTTTTTTTGGGGGGGGGGGGGGCCCCCCCCCCCCCCTGGCCCCCCCCCCCCCCCCAACCGGGAAACCCCCCACCCCCCGCTTTTTTTCCCCCCCCCCGGGGGTTTTTTTCCCCTTTCCCCCCCGGGGGGGGGGGGGGCCCGGGGGGGTTTCCCCCCCCCCCGGGGGCCCAAAAACCCCCCCCCCCCCCCCAAATTTTCCCGGAAGCCCAAAAAATTTAACCCCTTTTTATTTTCCTTTTTTCCCAAAATTTTTTATTTTGGTTTTTAAAAACCCAAAAAGGGGTTTTTTTTTTTTTTAAAAAAATTTTTTTTTTTTTTTTTTTTAAAAAAAAAAATTTTTCCCCAAAAAAAAACCCCCCCCCAAAAAAAAAAAGGGGGGGAAAAAAAAAAAAATTTCCCCCCCCCCAAAAAAAGGGGGTTAAAAAAAAAAATTTTTTTAAAAATTTTTAAAAAATTTTTAAAAAAAAAAAATTTTTTTTAAAAAATTTTTTTTAAAAAAAAACCCCTTTAAAAATTTTTTTTTTCCCCGGAATTTTTTAAAAAAACCCCCCTTTTTTTCAAAGGGGGATTAAAAAATTTTTTTTTTTTTCCCAAAAAAAAATTTTTTTTTTTTAAATTTTTTTTTTAAAAAAAAAACGGAAGGGGAAAAAAAAAAATTTTTTTTTGGGGGGGGAAAAAAAAAAAAAAAAAAAAAAACCCCCCTTTAAAAAAAATTCCCTTTTTCCCCCCCAAAAAAAAATTTTTTAAAAAATAAATTTTTTTGGGGGGTGAAAAATTTTTTTTCCCCCCCCGCTTCGTTTTCCCCAAAAAAAAAGGGAAAAAAATTTTTTTTAAAATTTTTGGGGGGGGGGAAAAAAAAAAAAAAATAAAAACCAAAAAACCTTTTTTCCCCAAAAAAACCCCCCAAAAACCCCAAAAATTTTTTTTTTTTCCCCCCCCCCCCCCCAAAAAAAAAAAAAAAAAAAAAATTTTTTGGGGCCCCTTTTTTTCCCCCCCCCCCCTTTTTTAAAAAAAAAAGGGTTTTTAAAAAATTTTTTTGGGGGGGGGTTTTTTTTTTTTTTGGGTTTTTAAAATTTTTTAAAAAAAAAAAGGGGGGGGGGGGGGTTTTTTTTGGGGGGGGGGGGGGGGGTTTTTTTTTTTTTTTTTAAAAAGATTTAAAAAAAAAATTTTAAAAAAAAAATTTTTTTGGTTTTTTGGTTTTTAAAAAAAAAGGGGGGGAAAAAAAAAAAAAAAAATTTTTGGGGGAAAAAAATCCCCCTTTTTTGGGGGGTTTTTTTTCTTTTTTTTTAATAAAAAACCCCCCCCCCCCAAAAAAAACAAACAAAACCCCTTTTTTTTAAAACCTTTTTTTAAAACCCAAATTTTTAAAAAAAAAAAAAAAAATTTTTCCCTTTTAAAAAAGGGGGTTTTTTTGGGGGAAAAAAAAAAAATTTTTTTTTTTTGGGGGAAAAAAAATTTTTATTTAAAAAAAAAAAAAAAAAAATTTGGGGAAAAAAAAACCCAAAAATTAAATAAAGGGGCCCTTTTTTTTTTTTTGGGCCGGGGGGGGGGGGGAAAAAATTTGGGGGCCCCCCCCCTTTTTTTTAAAAAACCCCCCCTTTCCCCCCAAAAAAATTTTTTTTGGGGGCCCCAAAAAAAAAAAGGGGGGGGGGGTTTTTTTTTGGGGGGGAAAAAAACCCCCCGGGGGGGGGGGGAAAAAAAAAATTTTTTTCCCCCTTTTAAAAAAAAAAGGGAAAACCCCCTTCCCAAAAAAAAAAATTTAAATTTTAAAAAAAAAAAAAACCAATTTTCCCCCTTTTTCCTTTTTTTGGGGGGCCCAAAAAAAGGGGGTTTTTTTTTTTTTTTAAAAAAAAAAAAACCCCCCCCCCCAAAATAATTTGGGAAAATTTTTTTTTAAAAAAAAAAAAGGGAAAATTTTTGGGGGGGGGAAAAAAAATTTTTTTGGGGTTTTTTTTTAAAAAAAATTGGGGTTTTTTAAACCCCCCTTTTTCCCCCCCAACCCCCCTCCCCTTTTTTTTTTTTAAAAAAAAAATTTTAAAAAATTTTTTTTGGGGGAAAGGGGGGGGGTTTTTTTTTTTTTTTTTTGGGGGGGGGGGGAAAAAAAAAAAAAAAAAAAGGGGGGGGAAAAAAAATTTTGGGAAAATTTTTTTGGGGGGGGGAAAAAATTTTCGGGGTTTGGGGGGGGGCCCCCCCCAAAAGGGGGGGGGGCCCCCCGGGGGCCCCCCGGGGTTTGGCCCCCCCCCGGGCCCCCCGGGGGGGAAAACCCCCCCCCCCCCGGGGCCCCCCCGGGGGGGGGGGGGTTTTTTTGGGGGGGGGGGGGCCCCCCCGGGGGGGGGGAAAAAAAAAAGGGGGGAAAAAAATTTTTAAAAATTTAAAGGGGGGTTGGGGTTTTTTTGGGGGTTTTTAAAAAGGGTTTAAAAAGGGTTAAGTTTGGGTTTGGGGGGAAAAAAAATCCCGGGGTTTTTCCCTATTAAATTTTTTTTTTTCCGGAAAACCCCGGGTTTTTTTGGGGGGGCCCCGGGTTTTTTGGGGGAAAAAACCCCCCCCCCCGGGGGAAAAACCCCAAACCCCCAAAAAGGGCCCCGGGGGGGGCCCCCCCCCCCCCCCCCCCGGCCAAAAGGGGGGGAAAAAAAGTGGGGGTTTGGGGGGGGAAAACCCATGTAGGCACGGCCCCGTGGAGCCTTTTGGCGTGAGGGGTGGAGGGCGGGTGGGGGGCCCCGCGGCGGGGGCCGGGGCGGTGCAGGGCCACACTCAGGGCCACAGTGAGGGCAAGGCTGCTGAGAGGCCACATGGTGATGCTGGTAGCGAAAGTGTTAACAAGTCTTGGTGGCGGTGAGGTGGCGGGCAGGGGTGTGAAAGCATTGGCAATGCGAGGGCAGGGCCGCGGTGCCACTATTTAAGGTACAGTTCCGCCTCCCCCCCACGGCGGGGCACCTCGCATGGCGTCACGCAGGGAGCCCAGGTCCGGGTGATACAAGGGGCGGGGCGTGTTCCGCGACTCCCCAGAAATGACGTGAAGGCCTCACCCGCCGTCCTGATCCTGGTCCGGGAGATTAAAGGGTACAAAGATAGGTGGGATTAAAGGATTATCAGGTTAAGCCACTTGGAATAGATGGGAAGGTTCTTCGTTGGATCAGAGCTTGGCTAAGTGTTAGGAAAACAAAGGGTTACATAATGGTTCTAAGTTTTGAATGGGTGGCAGTTGACAAGTGGGGTTTCCACAAGGGTCTGTTTGGAACCATTACTTTTTTTATATTTACCTTTAACGAACTGAGATAGTGGGATGAGCAGTGATATCAGCAAGTTTGCTGACGATACTAAAGCCCCCTTCACACATTCCATAATGGAACCACGAACGCGCCAACAATGCAATGCGCCAGCGCCGTCTGGTCCGGGTTTAAATGGGGCCATCGTGACCGATCGGGGACGCGCTCGGCCGAGGCCACGAAAAAGTTACCACGTGCTGACGATTACTAAGGTAGGTAGGATATTAGATCACAGTCTGACGTAAATGGTTTGCAGGGAGACTTAGATAAGTTAAACGAGTGGATAGTCAGGTGACAAGATGATTTTTAAATATTGAACAAGTGTACCATTATTAATGTTGTTATAGAAAATCCTGATAATAGATACACCATACGCAATGTATCGTGAGAAGATCAGAAGGTGAGAAAGATCTGGGAGTGAGGGTGTGGCTCAGACCTCGACTAGGAAACAATTTATTGAGGCTAGAAAACGAGCTAATAGGGGTAGGATACATAGCCAGGGGGGTTAAAAGTAGAAGTGCTGGGTTATTCTAAAGTGTATTTGGCTCTAGTAGACCTCACCTAGATATGAGTTCGTTTTTGGGCTCCTATTACAGGATGGATATAGTTTTGTTAGAATCAGTGCAGAGAAGGTTGCCCAAAATGATTCGAGGGATGCTAAACTTTAGTTATAGAAGAAAATTGAAGCTATTGAAATTTACACCATCGGAGGGGCGCCAGAGTAAGGAGCAATTTTGAAATAAGTTTTTAAAGGGTTAAAGGGATTCAATAAAGGAGAGGTAGGAAAAGCTTACGGCTAGTAACCAGGGGGTTTAGAACAAAAATAAAAAAAATTCAAGCTGGAAAAAGCGTAATTTTATAAAAGAAATAGGGAGAAAGGGTTTTCACAAATAGGGTGGTGAATGTTTGGCAGGGAAACTCGGTCATGGGTTTAGTTGTATATAGTGTCCCAGCAATGGGGATTTTTAAAAGGAGGTAGACACTTTATGGAGGGGGGATAAAAGGTGGATGTAGGTAGTGTTAAGTAGCGGGGAACTACCTCGGTAGGTTCAGGCCTCTTGAGCTTCTTTGTTGTTGATTTTTCCCCTGTTCCTACTGTGGTTTCAGAGTCGTATCAAGGAGTAAATTTTCAGAGTTTTACTAAAAAGACAGTCTCGCCGATACTTTACCCATTCCCCCCCTTTGGGGGATAGATGCACTGTGTAGCCCCCGAAAAGATTGAAGAAGGGGACGAAGAACAATGGAACAGGACCAGCTGAACAAATGGAGAACAGAGAGAACAAGGACAATAAAATTTTTGAGTGTGTGGGGAGGGTAGAGTAGACAGGAAGTAACACAGGGCGTGAAGTAGCGATACGGCACCAGGGGCCCGCCGGAAGTACTAAGGGGCTTGTGGGGGGAGTAGAAGCGATACGGCACCCTGCGCCCCGTGGCCTGTACAAGACCTAAAAGATTTAGTTTTAAAAACAGGACACAGTGAAAAGGGGACACATTCAAGAGAGGAGGAGCAAAAACAACCAGTTTCTACTGGGCTATTGCCCCCCCTTTTTATAAGGCACTTAGCCTGTGGTAAAAACAGTTCCCCCAGACATAAATAGATAGCGAAAAGGGGACCCGTCTTCGGCTGTCTTCCGCTGTTGTGGACCCCCGGGAATAGTAAAGTAAACTGAGTTGACTTTTAAAAGATTTTATTTTATTTCAGGAACGTGGATCTGGGTCATAAGAAAATAACAGTAATGAATTTTTTTTTTAATGTTAATAAAGTGGGTCAGTAAGGAAGAAGATTTGTCAAAACAAAAATGTTGTTTTGGGATTTTATTTTTATTTTAAATAAAATTGTGAAAACTATAAGCTGGGTTCCTTTTCACCCATTTTAACACCTACCTTAACCTTTTTTCCCCAACCAAAGTATTCATTTTAAAAAAAAACCCTTTTTAACCTTTTTAAAATAAAAAAAGGGAACTAACATCCAAAAAACAAATTTTCATTAATATTTTCCTTGGCGGGGGTTTTGGGGTTTTTTACAACTAATGTTGTAAACAAAAACTTTTTAACTTTTGTCACCTATAAAAAAAATGGATAAGTATTTTTGGAAATTTCTGGTTTTTGCCAAAAACAATTCTTCCGCTGGCGCATCTTTTTGGATAGTCGCCAGTGTATATGTAGGGGTGAGTGGTCTAACATATAAAAGGGAAAAAAAAGGGGCAATACAAAATTAAGAAAATGAGAAGTTTTTTTTTAATTTCACGAAAAGTAGAAAAAAGACTTGGGCAGCTTGTTTATGCGTGGGGATTTTTTTTCTGCTTAGAAACCCTTTTTCCCTGCGTTTTTTTCCTGTGTTACATTAGGTCTATAATAATTATTTTTACATTCTTATGTTTTTGTTTACAAGTTGTATTTTGATTTTACTTTTTGGTCGTATTTTCATATAATTTGCAAGGTAATGTATTGTATCGCGAGGGTTCCGCAGTGAGGGGTTTTTATGAAACACATTTCAAGATTTTAGAGATTTGGGTGATTTTTTTATTGTTTAAAAATAATATATATTTTTTAATATAATAAATAATATATTAAAAATATAATTACCTATAATTTTATATATATTTTTATATTAATATATTTTTATATATATAATATATATATAATTTTTTTAATTTTTAATATAAAATAAAAAAAACAAATTTTAAATTGTTAGATATTCCTTTGGGGGGATGATTCATGATGTTATTTTATATTTTTAATCCCCCAAAGATGTTATGTGATTGGTCAGGCCCGTGTGGTTTGTGTGTGTGGTGTGTTGGGGGCATGGTGTGGTGGTGGTGTGGTTGATGTGTTGTGTTTGTGTGGTTTGTGTGTGTTTTTGTGTGTGTGTGTGGTGTGAGTTTTTGTGTGTGTGTGAGTGTTGGTGTGTGGTGTGTTGTGTGTGTGTTTGTGTGGTTTGTGTGTGTGGTGTGTGTGGGTGTGGTTTTGTGTGTGGTGTGTGTGTGTGTGTGTGCATGTGGTTTGTGGGATGTGTTTTGGGTGTGTGTTGTGTTTGTGTGGTGTGTGTGTGGCATGTGTGTGTTTGTGCATGTGTGTGTTGTTTGTGTGTGTGTGTGGGGGTGTGTGTGTGTGTGTGTGGTGGTGTGGTGTGTGTTGTGTGTTTTGTGTGTTAGCTGGATTACTACGCAAAAAAAAATTACGCGTAAATTTAGTCACGCAGGGAAACTGTGGACGGATTTGATAATGCGAAGGAAAATTGGGCCTTTTTTCCACCCAAAATGCCCGGCCGAGGGCAGCCCCCTAGAGGGTAACAAAAAAAACCCGCTACTGCCACTCCCCCCAAAAGAAACACAGAATAGAGGAAGGCCGGTGGACAATTTAGTTCAGGAGGTTTTTTTAAAATTTTTCTTTTCCCCCACACACACACCACAACACACAACACCCACCCCCCCCCCCGCACCCCCCCACCCCCCCACCCACCCACCCCTACCCACACACACACCACAACACCACACACACACACACACACACCACAACCCACACACACAAAACACCAAAAACACACAAAACACACAACCACACACACACACCCCACCCCCCCCCCCAACACCCACACCCCAAAACCCCCACCCACACCCCCACCCACACAATTTACTTAAAATTTTCCTCTCCCTCCTCTCTCTTCTCTTCTTCTCTCTCTCTCTCTCCTCTCTCTTCTCTCTCTTTTTTTTCTCTTCTCTCTCTCCAGGAAAAAAAGGAAAATAGAGGTCATTGTTTTTTGTTTCTAGATGATGGAAGCACGTGACGTCGTTTCCTACCTACCTTGTCTTTGCCGTGTGTGTGTGGTGTGTTGTTGTGTGTGGTGTGTGTGTGTTTGGGGTGTTTGTGTGTGTGGGGGTGTGGTGTGTGTGGGGGTGTGGTGGGGTATTTTCCTTTATTCTAGTGTCGTGCGGTTCCCTTGACATGCCCTGTATATTTTTCGGGGTTAGTAGCGGCGCGCGATGCCCATGGGGGAGGGGACTGTTGGAATTTGCGTCAGACCTTGTGTGGGGGTGGGGTGGGGTGGGTGGTGGTTGGGGGTGGGTGGGTGTGGTTGGGGGGTGATGACGCTCACCAGCAGCCCCAAACCCTGCCACGCCCGGGGACCCCGCCCGGCCCCGCCCTCACCCGCCCCATCAAATTATTTATGACGACATCCATTTTTTATTCCCTTTTTCATTTTTCCATCAATTTTTGTATTTGTCTTTGTAATAAAAGTATTGTGAGATTTTAGAAGATTTGCCCCAATTTATTACCCCTATCATCACAAACCTCATCATATATTTCTTCATTACACCATTTATTTTCATACGAACTTTTTTAATCTTTCATTACATCTTAAAATATCATTATTATTTTTACTATTTATCATCATTTTTATCACTTTATCTAACAACATTTGGGGGGGGGGGGGGGGCATTATCATATCATTTATTTATTACAAGAGGTTTTTGACATTGACTTACGGAGAAGAGAAAAAAAAAACTTCAAATTAAGAGTGGGGAATTTTATATAAATATTTGTCACGTAGTATTGCATGACAGACACTAGTTAGATGAATGGCAACATTACATTAAACCCCCCTTCACGGCCCGACCTTCCTTTGCTATATAAAAGTCTGTCATTAGCCTAGCATTTAAAAAAGTAACTAAATATAAAAATTAAAAAAAGATAATGATAATAACAAAAGTAAAATAGGGAGGGGGGCACTCACTAGAGGCATACCCCCGCCCGAAATTTTATCAATTGGTTGTCATGGGAACAGTTGTTAATTCATTTCACCAAAATTTAAAACGTTTTCCCCCATACCAAATAGATTGGTAACCGAGATTGGTCCAATCTATTTAACTTTTCGAGAAAAACCCGTACACTAAAAAACAAACAAAAAAAAAAACAGACAGATGGGGGAAAACAAGTTCCCTCCAACTTTGTTGGGGAGGGAATAAGAACAATAATAATAATTTAAAGATGTCCCAATACAAATACTTTTCATTCATATTTTAAGCTTGTACGAATCCAAAGTGGGGGTAACGTTGAGTCAGGGTGTAGGGACGCTTAGGTGCAGAGGAACATGCTTCCCCAAAACGTTCCCCACGCCACGTAACGGCAAACATGGCCC